>CBVK0100020329.1:0-39603 GCA_900067695.1 Picea abies
TCGGCATTCCTGCTGAACCGCTCTTCCGATCTCACGCATCTCATAGATGAGTGAATCACCAATGCTTTCAAAATGCAATTCTCCTTCAATAGAGGGAGAGGAAGAGGGCGAGGAAGAGATCACCAAGGAAGAGGGAGAAGTCGCAAAAATCCTCATTCTAGTGGAGGACACAAACAACAACAACTGAATCAACACTTCCAAGCACATAGACAACAAGATCAAAATCAAAGTTTTCAGCCTCAAAGGGGCAGAGGGAGACGATCAAATGACATAACAAGCATACAATGCTATTACTGCAAAAAGTATGGGCACTATGAATCTGAATGCAGGAAGAAGAAAGAAGATCATCTCTCAGGTGGAGCACATGTGTCAAATCATATGGGAGAAACCTCAAGAGGTATGTTTCTTTCATGTCACAAGACTGAAGAACAACCTAAAGATCTCTGGTTGCTGGACAGTGGATGCAACAATCACATGACGGGTAACAAAGATTTACTTTCATGCATTGATTCTTCACTCACATCTGATATTACACTTGGAAATGATTCTTTAGTCAAAGTTCAAGGAAAAGGAATTGTTCCTATTCTTACTAAACAAAATGTAAAGAAAGACATAAACAATGTCTATCATGTTCCAGATCTGAAACATAATTTGGTAAATGTAGGAAAGCTCGTTGAAGATGGATATAAGGTACTTTTTGAGGGAGTATCTTGCAAAATATATGACAAAATCCCCAACAAAAAATTGACTTCTAAAATCCATATGGCTCCGAATAAGATATTTCCCCTTACCCTCAGAACTGCAAATCTGATTCAACCATATGCACAAAGTGCATCAATCCTAAATGAAACAATGGTTTGGCATACAATATTTGGAAATTTACCATTTCAGAGTCTAAGTATTTTTTAGAAGAACTCCATGGTCAAAGGTCTTCATATCTTTAAAGAGCAATACTTGGAAAAAATAAGAGAACTAGTTTTCCACAGTCATCTAATCAAGCCAAACAACATCTCAAACTAGTACACATTGGCCTATGTGGACCAATGCAAACAAATTCAATAGGTGGTAGCTTTTACTTTCTAACATTTATTGATGATTTCAGCAGAAAAATATGGATCTATTTTCTCAGACACAAGTTTGAAACTTTTGCAAAATTCAAAGAATTCAATTTAGAAGCTGAAAAACAGAGTGGCAAATATATCAAAGCACTCAGGTCAGATGGAGGAGGAGAATACAACTCCAGAGAATTTACAAATTTTGGCAAATCACAAGGAATTATCATGCAAACAACAACCAGGTATACTCTACAACAGAATGGAGTGGCTGAAAGAAAAAATCAGACAATAATGAATATAGCAAGAACACTTCTCAAAGAGAAAAGTTTGTCAAATATTTTTTGGGCTGAAGCAATAGCATGCTTAGTTTATCTCTTGAATAGATCTCCAACCACAAGTCTAAAGATGAAATTCCCCCAAGAAGCATGGAGTGGGACAAAGCTAAATGTTTCACATCTAAGGACATTCGGATGCATAGCATACGCTCACATACGTTCTGAATTAAGGAAGAAATTGGATGACAGAAGTGAGAAATGTATATTCACTGGATATAGTCAAACATCTAAAGCTTACAGGCTTTACAATCCAATCTCCAAGAAATTAATTCTCAGCATAGATGTAAAATTTCTGGAAAATCAATTCTGGAATGATTAAGAAAATCAACAATTGGATAGTCAAAATACATTGCTGCCAAGTTCTGAAAATGTAGAAAATTCAGAACAACAAGTACCTCAAACTATTCTTCCCAGATTGCAGGTACAAAGACAACCTGAACACTCATAGGATAACTCAACTTCCAGCAGAAACTCATCCTCTGAACTTCGAAATCAGAGAACTCGAAGTTTGAGAGAAATCCATCAGCAGTTGGATGGCTTTGAACAACACCACCTTTTTGCTTTAATGTCATGTCAACCTACAACTTTTAAGGAGGCAACTAAGGAGCCACATTGGTTTCAATCCATGAACCAAGAAATTGACTCCATTGAGAAAAACAAGACATGGGATCTTGTTGATTTTCCAAGTCACAAGAAGAGTATTGGTGTCAAGTGGGTTTACAAAACTAAACTCAATGAAAAAGCGTAGATTGAAAAACAAAAGGAAAGACTTGTTGCCAAAGGATTCTCACAACAACCTCATACTGATTATGGTTAAACTTTTGCTCCAGTAGCAAGACTAGACATTGTAAGGACTCTATTGGCCATAGCAGCCCAACACAAATGGCAAGTATACCAGATGGATGTCAAGTCAACATTCCTAAATGGTTTTTTAAAAGAAGAAGTTTATGTCGATCAACCACCTGTATTTGAAGCCCAAGAGAACCCAACCAAATTATATCGGTTGAAGAAATCCCTGTATGTCTTAAAGCAAGCTCCAAGAGCTTGGTACAACAAAATTGACACTTATTTGATCAAAAGTGGTTTCAGCAGAAGCCAAACTGAGTCAACTATTTACACCAAAACAAATCAACATGGTAAAATTTTGATTGTATGTTTATATGTTGATGACATGATCTATATTGGAAATCTTGAGTTAACAAATTTTAAACATGCCATGCAATCTGAGTTTGAGATGACAGATCTTGGCATAATGAAATATTTTTTAGGGATTGAGGTTGATCAATCAACCAAAGGCATCTTTGTCTGTCAGAAAAAGTATGCTATAGACATCATCAAAATATTTTGCATGGAAGAATACAATCCAACAGAAACCCCTATACCTCTAGGCACAAAATTGAGCAAGAAAGATGAAGGTCCTACAGTGGACTCTACCCTGTACAAAAGTTTAGTAGGAAATTTGTTGTATCTTACAACAACTAGGCCTAACATTTTGATTGCAACCAACCTTGCTTCCAGATTCATCGAATCCCCCAAAAATTCTCATTGAAAAATGGCGAAACGAATTTTGAGAGATGTTGCAGGAACTCTCAATTTTGTCTTATGGTACACTAAATCTGATAGTAATCAACTATCTAGTTACATAGACAGTGATTTCTATTCTTGTTTTGCTTGAGCCTATTTAGCTTAGCTATTTCCCTTTGCATAGAACTTCTTCATGAACTTCTTCATGGTCTTCTTCATGTACTCGTTTTGTACTTTTCTCCTTACATTCTAATATACTGCTTTTTGTTCTATTCTTTCTCTTTGCATTTCTTGCTTCACAATTTTTCAGTAATGGCCTATCTGCATTCATCAGCCGCAAATTTAAGTGAACTTGCTAGTTTTATTACTCAGTTTAAGAAATCATTTTCAACTCTTTATAATTACTTTGAAGTGTCTAATATTAAAAAAAATCGTTAGAACAACCACAAAGAATACTTTTCCATTGTAAACATTTTCGAAGATATGTCCTTTAGAGTCCTTCGACTTTTTGTACGAATTGTCTTATCTTCATTCCTGTTGAATTGTATTCTGTTGAATCCGGACTCACTATGATAAGATATGGACCAATACAACAAATAGAAATTAGATCCCAAAACAGATTCCAAGGGAGGGAACAAAACCCTTTTAATCATAGAACTACTTAAACCACTCACAATCCAGATCTTCTTATTTCAGGGTTTATCGTATAACTCTATAGGTAGGCGCATCATCATTGACTATTACCACTGAAAAAAGAATGAAAAATATTTCTTCCAAGTATTTAGTAAATAATTTAGAATTTGCGGAATGAAACCAAACCAGAAAGATGGACAAGCTATGAAAAGACTCTGGGTTTGTTCATATTGTAGAAATTTAGAACTCGGTACTACACTGTGTCCACTATTTTTTAACACGTCTACTATGTATACCATTCCATTCCTAGTTACAAAGAGGCATGTTGCATATCTTGTGCTGCCATATAGTTTGTCCATGCAGTTTTACCATATTGTTTTGTATTTTATTACAGGATTGCAACCTTGCAGGAGAAGCTGCCGTGCACGCTGGCTGAATTTTCTCAAAACCAACATCAATCGGGACAAATTCAGTTTGCAGGAAGAGGAGACCATTATCTAGCTACACGCTCGATTGGAAACAGGTGAGAATTGCAATAAAAAATTTGTATATGAATAGCGAATGCCCCTTCTCTTATTCAATAGAATGTATAACATTTATAATGAATAGCATGCATAATGTTTATAATGAAGTATCTTTTGAGTCCTCTTGATTCCTCAAGGTGTATGATAGTTAGTGATGGAGTGTGTTGTTAAGACACTCCTTGACATTCGATATTTGAGGGGACAAAAAATCCAGCCATGTTAAGGGTTTGTGTGGCTCAGTGCAATCCCTCGATGAATTTGATGACTTAGATGCAGTCAAGTTCCTTCTCACATAGGGTATTGTGTAATTATTCTCGCAAATGGAAGTGTTAGAATTTCAAATGGAAAAACCACAATTGACATAAGGAACACATGGATTTTATGTGGCTCACCCAAACCTACATCCACCAAGCATAGGCATCGGTTTTCTTATTATTCAAATCATGAATATTAGAACAAACTAGCAAGTTCTCACTATGTCTCTGTTTTTCAGCTTCTATGGACTTATGTGAATTTATATACATTTAACAAGAAATTGATTACTAAATAAAATCCTTATCAATATTCTAACTTGGTCTTTTTGGTTGTAACCCACTCAGAATAATATGATCCAAATTCATCCTTGAAAGAATTAGTCGTCACCAAATCCCAATAATCTCCACCTTGACAACAATTAACCTCATACCTTCCTCCTTACTTTTGGTCATCACCTTTTCTGCAAGCCAAGAGAAGCCAAGCACCACTGCAGCTTCTCTAATAAAACTGGTTTCATGATCTTGCCTCTATAACTTGCATGATTTTGGATTTCCTCAAGGGTTACTCCACCTCCAACATGTTTTCCACAACTACGTTGTGAGACATATTTAGTGATAGATCTCCTTCTATCCAAGACACATGTATTACAATATATATTACAATTATCACATAAAATCTCAGTGTAACCATTATAGGTGACATTTGTGCTTCTCAAATGCTAAAGAACCCATTTCACAGCAACATATGAATCATTACCATCTCAGTATACTTCCATGCCCATAATTTGGTTTGTTGCTCCTTGATCCCTCATTTGAATTTTCCTGTCCACATGTGTCATTTTCTTAATGATTTTATCCATGCTTCTGCTTGCATCGAGCATAGAAAATAACATCAAGAATATGAATGTACTATAAAATGTATAGTGATTCCTACCCTTTGAAAAATTATGACTCACTATGAAGGATTCAAACCTCTTGTATATTTGTGTGGGTACCAATAGGCCATACAATGAATTTTCTAGCATGCAAACAAATTTAACGTTGCGATCTTGAATGAACCCTTGTTTCATACATTATATATCTTTGTCAATGATAAACTTGTGAGAAGTAGGATCCCACACACATCCCTTTATACCACCATCATAACTTGCAGAGATATAAAACAAACAGGAATTCAGAAACAAAGATTTTAAGTGTGGAAATGATTTACCATTTAATATTACCTGCAATTCTTTGTTTCTCTTATGACCTTGATGCTTCTACCATAAACAAGAATATACATATGTCACTTCAGATGCTACTTCAGTACTAAACTACCTTTCGATAATGTGAGTGTTCCACCTTGGCATGTACACTTACATCCACAAGAATCCAAAACTCCCAATGAAATCAAATTTGATTTAAGCTCAGGAACATATCTAACATCTGTTAATTCTCTAACAATACCATCGAATTTGCTTCCTTCCTAGATTTTTCCTCAGATTCCTTTGTCTGCCACCAATATTTATTGAGATGTCCTTTTTCCCATAGTAACAACATTCTTCTTTATATTTCTTGAGATGTCCTTTTTGCCACAGTACCAATATTCTTCTTTACCCTTTCTACGTCTTGACTTAGATCGAGAAAAAATTCTCTCATTCTTCTCTTTAGTTCTACCTCTGAACATGCGAATAATTTAAAGGAAGTAGTTGCACCTCATGGTACCAATGGAGGGCAGCCTCTCTGCACCTCCCGATACACTTGGAGTGTGGCTATTGTGAAAGATCTACAAACTCTTCCTCAAACCTAAACTGCGATGATTTCAATATTTTTGCAACAGGTTAAGTCCAGTTAATAAGACGTTGCACACTTCCAGAGGAGGGACCTGCGGCATTGTGGAGATCGACGCACCTCACACAGATGTTGCTTCTCCTCCAAAATTTGATGCCCTCAACACCCTCTCCTCCAACCAACTGTGATACCACTTGTTAGAATTTCAAATGCAGAAAACACACTTCACATATGATAATTAACAATCACATAGATAAGGAACACATAGATTTCACATGGTTCACCCAAACCTTGGGCTATGTCCACCAACCATATAAGGCATCGATTGTCTTATTATTCAGATCATTGAGATTACAACAAACTAGCATGTTCTCACTTTGTCTCTCTTTCAACCTCTATGGGCTTACACGTATTTATATACATTTAACAAGAAACTGATAATTAAATATTCTAACTTGGTCTATTTGGTTGTAACCAATGCACAATAATAAGATCCAAATCCATCCTTGAAGGAATTCGTTGTCAACAATCCCAACACCCAACAATATGGAGATGGCTACGACCGATCTTCCCAAGAAAACAGTCACTAATGTAAAAAATTATTGGAACCGAAGTAAAACAAAGCAGCTCATGCTAAAAATGGGCATGAATGTTGTCACCCATATTCCAACATCTGACCCTTTGAATTTAGTATGCAATAGTTTAATGGCTGCAATGACCTCATCCACAAGATGGGCATGAATGTTGTCATGCACATGCCCACATCCGACCGTCTGAATTTAGTATATGTGCAGCAGTTTAATGAATTTAATCACCTCATCCACAAGATGGGCATGAATCATATAACGCACATGCCCACAACATACCATCTGAATTTACAGGATGGGCGGCAATTTAATGACTTCAATAACCTCTGCCAGAAGATGAAATCCGAGAAGGCCCTGTTAGAATCCAAGGCCTGACTGATAGATGATGGAAAACAATAATGCCTCGAGCATGTTCAATAATAACAGTTGTGCTCATGAGAATTATTTCATGGGCGACAACAACAACACTATAGTTAAAAGCCCCAGGATAAGATGATGAATAGTACTTCTCCTAATTGCTCGGACATAGATCATCACATCCATTGTCTTACGTTGCCTCCTAGAATGGGTGAGAGAACCTACGCTAACACTAGATATTTTTCCACGACCTCACTAGGATTGTTGAGGTCACAGGTTGAAATTTCAGTTACTCCCAGCTACCAACAACTAGTGATGTGCGAGTATCCACGAAATTGGCCTTTGTTCAAAGAGTTCCAAATCTAAACAACTACAGTGTTGGGAACAGTGCACAGGGAATGAACATCGTCGATCCAAATATCCTCTTTTTCGATGATAATCTAGATTTCCCTAGCGAACACAACTGCTTCGACCCAAATTTAGTCTAACAATGCATTTGCCATGGTCTGACTTGCGTTGTTGCAGATCCTTCAAAACCGGATGTCTGAACCAAGATGCTCAATATGGTGAATTCTTCTAGAAGTGTTGGTAGCATCTTCTGTCACAACATTTTTAACTGAAATGGTCATGATGATTAGGTTTTGGAAAAATAATGATGGACTATTCGAGCATCTACGTCACAGGCACAATTTTTTTACATTGATAAACCCTAATTTGTGACATAGCACTCCATATTTAAGAGGTCCGTTGTGATTCTATTTCCTCATATTCTGGATTACTTCATATTAGTGATCAGATGGTAAGAAAAGTACAAATCCATCCTATTACAATGGTTCAACCACTCTCTTAATATATGTGATATTAACACATATATGTGTAATTCATATTTCCCATGGTTAAATATGGCTCAGATGCGATGTTATTGATATTAATTTTGGCATTGTGGAGGAAACAACTCCATCTACATGGCAAGTTATTACTCAGATAAAGATAACTAGCATAGCCACTTAAATTTGTGGTTGATGAATGCCAATAGTCGATTATAGTGATTAAACAATGTTAAAATATTTTCAGAGTTCCACATAATTCAAACTATGTCAATGGAGCACTCATTTTGCATAAGATAGGTAGGGTTTATGGACTATCTAATCTAAGGAATTGGCTCGGCATAAATCCTTAACCACATTATTGAGAGTACGGTTTATTCTTCTTATTTTTCTTAGCCTAAAAATGCCCGTACACCTCCTTGTTGTAATTTGCAAGTGCGGAAAACACAAATTATCATAAGACAATCAATACATGCAGACAAAGAATACAACAATTTACGTGGTTCACCCAAATGTTGGGCTACGTCCACCAAGCATTGGTATCGGTTATATTATTATTCAGCTAATGGAGATTACAGTCATATCTCACTCCTCTCAGACACACTCACAGCCTCTACGGGAATACAAATTTATAGCAATGTATATTAGAAACTGACTATTAAATGTAATCTCATCCATATTTTAACTTAGGTGCATTAATTACAACCAATCTTGGTTTATAGGATCTAAAATCCTATTCACAGATGAGTTGTTGTAATCGTTTCCAACAATCTCCACCTTGACAACAATTAACTTGATACCTTGCTCTTGCTTATGTTCATCACCTTTTCTGCAAGCCAAGAGAAGCCAAGAACCATTGTAGGTTCTCTAACAATATTGGTTTTGTGAACATCTCTGCACAGTTCTCTTTTGTATGCACTTTTTCAAGAGAGACTCCACCTTCATCGATGACCTGTCTTACAAAATGGTACTTGATAGGTATATGTTTTGTTTTACTGTGATAGGCTGGATTCTTAGCCAAGTGAATAGCACTCTGACTATCACAAAGTAACTTTACTTTGTCTTGTATCCTTCCAAACTCACCAAACAAACCTTTCAACCAAACTGCCTCTTTGGAAGCATGTGAAGCAGCTACATATTCTGCTTCTGTAGTGGATAAAGCAACAATGTTCTGTAGCTTTGACATCCAACTAATAGCTCCACCTACAAAAGTAAATACATACCCTGAAGTCGACCTTCTCTTGTCCAGATCACCTGCAAAATCAGAATCAACATATCCACAGACTAACTCATGACCACTATTATAGGTGATACAATAATCACTTGTGCCCCTCAAATACCGAAGCACCCATATCACTACTGCCCAATGCTCTTTACCTGGATTTTCCATAAACCTATTGACAACCCCAACTGCATGTGAAATCTCTGGCCTTGTACTAACCATCGCATACATTAGACTTCCTACTGCGTTAGCATATGGTATTCGAGACATATATTCCTTTTCTTCTTTTGTACTAGGACATAAACTTGAATAAAGCTTAAAATGGGAAGCCAAAGGGACTGAAACTGGTTTCACATCATTCATACCAAACCTTAAAAGTATCTTCTCAACATACTTTTGTTGTGACAACCAAAGCTTACCATTCCTCCTGTCTCTGAATATCTCCATGCCCAAAATCTACCTTGTTGCTCCTAGATCTTTCATATCGAACGTCCTAGCCATCTGAGCCTTTAACCTGTTGATCTCAGTTATGATTTTTCTTGCTAAAAACATATCATCAACATACAATACTAAGATAATGAATATGCCATTATTCAATTTCTTAAATTCGACACAATGATCATACTCACTCCTTGTATAATTTTGGCTCACCATGAAAGAGTCAAATTTCTTGTACCATTGTCTGGGCGACTGCCTCAGACCATACAATGATTTCTTGAGCCTGCAAACAAATTTCTTGTTGTGATTCTAAACGAACCCTTCCGGTTGTTCCATGTAAATTTCCTCATTCAAATCTCCATGTAAGAAAGAAGTTTTAACATCTAGTTGCTCTAACTCCAAATCAAGTAATGCAACTAATGCTAACACAATTCGAATTGAAACAGTCTTTACAATTGTTGAAAAAATCTCATGAAAGTCAATACCTTCTTTCTGAGAATACCCTTTTGCAACCAGCCTTGCTTTGTACCTGTCCACCTTATCATCGACACCTTTCTTCAGCTTGTGGACCCACTTGCAACCTATAGTTTTCCTGTCTCTTAGAATCTCTACCAGGTCCCATGTAGCATTCCTCTCTAATTATTTCATTTCATCCTTCATTTCTTCTTTCCATTTATCACTGTTTGAACCCTTCATAGCTTCCTGATAGCACGAAGGTTCATCATCATTAGTACTTAAAGAAACTGATGAAACAAAATCATCATACCTTCTTGGAAGAACTCTGACCCGTGTAGACCTCCTTAGGGTAGTTTGTGGTTCATCCACAATCTGTTGAATGTCATCACCATCCACGTTTTCTTCTGCAGGAACTTCTTCATGAACATCTTCAGGAACTTGTTCATGTTCATTTGTATCTGTAGTTGAACTGGTTTCAAACTGAATCCTTTGATACTTAGGTACTTCTTGTTGTTTCATTTGAACATCTTCATTTGATTTGATGAGAGATGATTCATCAAATATTACATCTCTGTTAATGGTGATCTTGTAGGCAGTAGGATCCCACAACCTGTACCCCTTAATACCATCACCATATCCAACAAAGATAAGTCTTTTTGATTTTGGATCTAATTTAGAACGTTGATGTTTCAGAATTAGAGCATAGGCATCACAACCAAAAACTTTAAGATTAGAATAATTACAAGGGTGACCTGTCCATACCTCCTCAGGAATTTTGCATTCTATTGCTATTGATGGTGATCAATTTACTAGATAACAAGCTGTAGTTACGGCTTCTGCCCATAGTTCTTGCTGCAAATTGGCGTTACTAAGCATACTCCTTTCTCTCTCTAAAAGAGTCATGTTCATGCGTTCAACAACTCCATTTTGTTGAGGAGTATAGGCACTGGTTTTATGCCTATCGATCCCAAACTCCTTGCAATAATTCTCAAACTCCATTGACGTAAATTCACCACCATTATCTGTTCTTAAACATTTAATGGATCTACCAGTGCTCTTTTCCACTAAAGTTCTAAACTGCTTGAAAACTGTAAATACATCATCCTTACTCTTTAACATATAGATCCACACTTTCCTAGAGAAATCATCTATAAAATTTACAAAATATGATGATCCTCCATAAGAAATAGTAGGGGATGGTCCCCAAACATCAGAATGAATATAGTCTAGGATTCCTTCACTGGTGTGTCTTCCAGTTTTAAATCTCTGCCTATTTTGTTTTCCATAAACACAGTTCTTGCAGAAATCTAACTTTAAAGACTTTAGGCTAGGAAGTAACTTGCGATCAGTTAATACCATTAATCCTTGTTCGCTCATATGACCCAACCGTTGATGCCACAGTCGAATAGAATCAATGTCTCTCTCAGATACCGCTGTCGCATGATCTGATTTAGTCCTCCCTTCTAACATAAACAGATTACCAACGTTCTTTGCTTTCATAACCAGTAGAATTCCTTTGTAGACTTTCATAACTCCACCTTGAACAATGGTCTTATATCCTCCTTTGTCTAAGACTCCCAAAGAGATTAGGTTCTTTCTAAGATCAAGTACATGTCTTACATCAGTTAGTGTTTTAACAGTTCCATCAAACATTTTAATCCGGATGCTACCAATCCCCACAACTTTAGATGAAATATTATTACCCATGTAAACAACTCCATCATCTATAGACTGGTAAGTAATAAACCAATGTTTATGAAGGAAAATGTGGTTTGAAGCACCATAATCTAATAGCCAATGTTGATCATGACGTGAACCAGTATTAATTGATAAAACTTCATCAACTATACCTGAACCTATTACTGAACTTGTTTCGGTTGCATTTGCTTCCTTCGTCTCTTTTTTAGGGTCTTCTTTGGAGGTTTGTTGTCGCTTCCAATAGTCCTTCTTCAGGTGTCCGGATTTTCCACAAAACCAACACTTGATTTTTCTCTTTCTGCCTTTTGATTTTGATCGAGAGAAATCCCTTTGACCCTGTCCTCTTTCTTTTGGTCTGCCTCTGACCACCAATGCCTCAGATGTAGAGTTTCTAGATTTGATTTCCTCCTTGTTTCCTCAGATAGTAAAGCTCCAACAGTATAATCAAACTCAATAGTTTCTATTGAACTGAAGCTAATAGAGGTAACAAAATGATCCCATGACGCGGGCAAAGAACACAATAAAGTAATTTCCTTATCTTCGGATTCAAATTTCACACCCATGCTATTCAACTGGACTAGAAGAGTATTGAAAGTATTTAGATGATCAACAATTTTTGTACCTTCCTTCATGCGCAAAATATACAGTTGTCTTTTCAGAAAGATCATGTTTGTCAAGGATTTCATCATGTATAAGCTTTCCAGCTTTGACCACAAACCGACTGCTATCTTCTCTGTAACAATGTTGAACAGTACATCATCGGCCAAACAAAGGCGTATGGCACTCAGTGCTCTCGCATCCATCTCATCCCAGTCTTCGTCTGTTATGGACGCGGGCTGTTTTGATTTTCCCAAAAGCGCCTTCACCATGCCTTGTTGCACAATTAGATCGTGCATCTTAACCTTCTAGATCCTGAAATTGTTCTTGCCATTAAACTTTTCAATTTCGAACTTAGCACTCTACATCTTTTTCATTAGAGGAAACATAAAAAGAGACAAACACCACTGTTTGTAATATCCAAGGCCCCTTTAAAAAAAAAATGTGAAGAAATAATCTTGTGTAATTTTCAAAAGAAAATTACATACATTCCCCTTTTAAAAAAAAAAAATTAACAAAAAATTCACCTTATTCCTCCACCTTAATTCCTCCACCCTTCATACTCCATCATTCCATATTATATTTTAGATTTGAAAATATAATAGAAAACTTTTAATACTTTTCAAAAAATAAAAGTATACTTTTAACTTTTTGAAAAACCAAATTTCATAAGAAATTTTTTCAGCGCTCCCTATGAAATGCATCGTACCTTATAAAATAATGCATGTACCTTATGTAATTGGTTTTTTCATAAAAATCTTTTTCAACGCTCCTTGGAGGAGATATGGGGTGCGCTGCCTGAAAATTATAACCCGCGCGTAAGTTCACTAGATGGCTAGCGCTCCAACTGGTCGATGAGGTGAGCGTTGGCTCCCTCACAGCGCTCCCTTTGAAAAAATCAGCAAATTTCATATAATCAGTGTGCCTCTAAAAGTTGGTGTCCAGCGCCGGCACCCCTGTGCAATTCTTTGCCAAGCGCTGATGCCAAAACACGAATTTCAACTGTGATTTTGACACGGCTAGATTTCAGAGCGACCTCTTCCGGTCTGCGTCCTCCTCAGCTCTTCCTCAGCTCTGATACCACTTGTTGTAATTTGCAAGTGCAGAAAACACAAATTATCATAAGACAATCAATACATGCAGACAAAGAACACAAAAATTTACGTGGTTCACCCAAATGTTGGGCTACATCCACCAAGAATTGGTATCGGTTATCTTATTATTCAGCTAATGGAGATTACAGTCAGATCTCACTCCTCTCAGACACACTCACAGCCTCTACGGTCATACAAATTTATAGCAATGTATATTAGAAACTGACTATTAAATGTAATCTCATCCATACTCTAACTTAGGTGCATTGGTTACAACCAATCCTGGTTTATAGGATCTAAAATCCTATTCACGGATGAGTTGTCGTCACCATTTCCAACACTCCTCCCCTAAACGTTTTGAGCCTATTAAAAGAGATGACGATTAAAGATTTATGGTGAGCCCAAAATTCTCTTACGAATACTTGCTATTCATTCAGAATCCGCTTCTATTTCACGAATAATAATATAATTTAATTCACTTTGGAGTGTTACAGAGATCTTATTCTTCCTCATTACATGAATGTCAAACTATATAGGTTCAGTTAAAAGATAATAGATGTTTTTGTATACCTTGTGAGAAGGTACATTCAACATTCATGAGAATACTTCATCCCTAGGACTCTAAGGATAGCTGTTAACTCTAAGGTTCCCATTGGAACTAAACACTGTCAAACCATTGCAGCAAAAAGTAAGGCATTTCTTCCATACTGTTAGAGATGTGATAGACACCTTGGAGATCTTATCGTCAATAGAATCATGCCTGGTAAACTATGGTAGACACCTTGAAGATCTTATTGTCAATAGCAACATGCCTGGTAAACTTTTGATTGTATAGAGGAATTTTGGCGAGCATTGTTATCGCCAATACTGGACAATAGTTGGCGAAATTGAAACACATATAGTTTTCACAGTCATACAAACCAAAATGAAATGATTACCTTGCCGTGCCCCCATTTTAGTGAGGTAACGCGTCAACCTTAATCATGGGTTTGTTAAGTGAATTGTAGTTCAAATGTGGAATCCAAGAGTCAGTCGCTTTAGATTCATAAATATATCTTCAAAATAAAACACTTACAAGGAAAAATATGACACTTGTTAATCCATATTGAATGCTATAGACAATGATTTATTCTATATATATTAATCCTTGTTAATTAGGTAAACTTGGAAATCATTGGTTAGGGAAATAAATTATTAATCATATTAAGTAAATTTGAAAAAGTAAACAAGTAAACGTAAGCATTTATAGATGCAAGGATGTTATCAATATTAAATTTCATTCATTAATTTGGGAGGACAACTAACAATATGCCAACATGTTCAATTGTTAGCCATCATATTAAAATTTTAGATTAAAAGGTGATTAATTGTGCGTAATGACATAAATTAAGAGAGTAATTAAACCATTCTAATAGAATGGATTTGTACTTTTCTTACCATCCATTCCCTAATATGAAGTAATCCAGAATATGAGGTAACAGAATCACAACGAAGCTCTTAAATATGGAGTGCTATGTCACAAATTATGGTTTATCAATGTAACAAAATTGTGCCAGTGACGTAGATGCTCGAATAGTCCATTATTTTCCCAAAACCTACTCATCGTGACCATTTTAGTTAAAAAGGTTGTGATAGAAGATGCTACCAAGACTGCCAGAAGAAATCACCATAATGAGCATCCTGGTTTAGAAATCGGGCTCTGAAGGGTCTGCAACAACACAAATCGGAGCATGACAAATGTACTATTCGACTAGATTTGGGTCAAAGTAGTTGTGTTTGCTTGGGAAATCCAGATCATCATCGAAAAAGAGGAGATTTGGATCGATGATGTTTGTTCCCTATATGTTGCCACCGATGTTGTAGTTGTTCATATTGATTCCAGTGTATGAAGGCCGAAACTCTTCGAACAAAGGCCAGTTTCCTAGATACTCGCACATCGCTGGCTGTTGGTAGCCAGGAGTAATAAGAATTTCAACCTGTGACCTCAACAATCCTAGCGAGGTCGTGGAAAAATATCCATTGTTAGCGTAGGTTCTCTCACCCATGCTAGGAGGCAATGTAAGAGAGTGGATGAGATGATATATGTTCGATAAATTAGGAGAAGTACTATTCATTGTCTTATCGTGGTGGATATTACCTATAGTGTTGTTGTTTTCGCCCATGAAAGAATTCTCACGAGCATTGCTATTATTATTGAACATGCTGCGGGCATTGTTTTTTCCATCATCCATGAGTCCTTGTAGCTCGCTCTTGTGTTGGTCACTTGGGCCTTGGCTTCTAACGGGGCCTTCTCGGATTGCATCTTGTGGCAGATGTTATTGAAGTCATTAAACTGCTTCCCATCCTTTAAATTCATAGGGTTGGTTGTGGGCATGTACATTACATGATTCATGCCCATATTGTGGCCGAGGTCATTAAAGTCATTAAATTGTTGCCCATCTACTAAATTCAGAGGGTTGTATGTGGGCATATGGGTGACAACATTCATGCACGTTTTCAGCATGAGCTCCTTTCTTCTACTTGTGTTCAAGTAATTTTTTACATCACTCACTGTTATCAACGTACTGTTGGGTGTTGGGATTTGGTGACAACAGATTCCTTCAAGGATGGATTTGGATTTTATTATTCTGTGTTGATTACAAACAAATAGACCAAGTTAGAATATGGATAGGGATTGCATTTAATAATCAGTTTCTTGTTAAATGTATATAAATATATGTAATCTCATAGAGAACTTGCTAGTTTGTTATAATCTCCATGATATAAATAATAAGATAATCGATGCCTATGCTTGGTGGAGGTAGCCCAACTTTTGGGTGAACCACGTGAAATCCATGTGTTGCTTATCTATGTGATTGTTAATTATCATATGTGAATTGTGTTTCTCACATTTGAAATTATAACAAGTGGTATCAGAGCTGGTTGGAGGAGAGGGTGTTGAGGGCATCAAATTTCAGAGGAGCAACAACATGTGTGTGAGGTGCATCCTCTCGAATTGTGCGACGTCTTATTAACTGGACTTACCCTATTGAAAAAATATTGAAATCTTTGCAGTTTAGGGTTGAGGAACAATGCATAGATATTTCACAATAGTTGCACTCCAAGTGTATTGGGAGGTGCAGAGAGGCCACACTCCAGTGGTAGCGTGAGGTGCAGCTACTTCCTTTAAATTATTCGCATGGTCAAAGGCCGAATTAAAGAGAAGAATGACAAATTTTTTTCTCGATCTAAGTCAAGACACAAAAATGGTAAAGAAAAGTGATGGTAGTGTGGCCAAACAAGACATATCAAGAAAGATTGTTGGAAGAGAAAGGAATCCGAGGAAAAATCTATGAAGGAAGCAAATTTGGCTGTAACAAATTCAGGTATGAATGATCAAGTTTTATCTGTTTCTACTAATTTACAATATCAAGAAGAATGTCAGTTAGATTCAGGTGTGTCCCACCACATGTGCTCACATAGAAATTGGTTCATTTCTTACCAATATGTTGATGAGGGTGTAGTGTTTATGGGAAATGGTATTCCCTATAAAATTGTTGGAGTTGGCAGTATTAGAATCAGGATGTTCGATGGTATTGTTAGGGAATTAACAAATGTTAGATATGTACCTGAGCTTAAATCAAATTTGATTTCATTGGGAGTGTTGGATTCTTGTGGATATAATTATATAGGTCAAGGTGGAGCACTCACATTATCAAAAGGTATGATTGATCAAGTATAACAATATTCCATCATCTTCAATTGCTATCCATCGGATTAGAATTTTAGATTAAAAGGTGATTAATTGTGCCCATCTCCAATATGTATACTCCTTTCTGCATAACAAGTCATTACTCACACTAGGTATTCTTTTAGTTTAAATTATGTAGTGATCTTAAAATTCATGATTATATATGATTAATGGTATTCATGCTATAACATTACTCAAACTAGGTATTCTTTTAGGTTAAATTATGCATTGATTTTAGTATTCATGATTATGTATTACTTAGTGGAAGCAACTCCATCTACATGACAAGTTATTACTCACATAACAAGTCATTACTCACACTAGGTATTCTTTTAGTTTTATATATATATATATATATATATAGATAGATAGATAGATAGATAGATAGATATAATTAATGTTATTTATGATGATGATGTATTTCTAAGTATAGTTTAAATTATGCAATGATTTAATATTCATGATTATGAATTGCTAAGTATACACTATTATGTATTATTGTGAATTGTTGGAGTGTAAACTACACACAAATAATAATAATAAGAAGTCATTATTCAAATTAGGTATTTTTTCATTACAATGATTTTAATATTCATGATTTTATATATAATTAGTGCTATTTATGTTGATGATGTATTGCTAAGTGTAAATTAATATGTATTATTATGTATTACTAAGTGTAAACTACATACAGATAATAATAAGTCATTATTCATTATTCAAATTAGGTATTCTTTCAAATGATTTTAATATTTATTCATATTGATGTTGTTTACATTTTTATGTTTACTGATTGGCATTTGCTATGGGTTTTAATATTATTATAAATTTCAAACTATTTATAAATGTATTTAGATCTATCTTAAGTTGGGTCTATCAAGTTACAAAAAAGATTAAATCTTTTAGATACAATTAATTTAGAAAAGTTGAAAGATTATAGAAATATTTGTACCTAAAGGAAATTGATCATTTAGAAGCTACAATCTCTTTAAAAAAAACTTTAAAGATGGAATTTAAATACATGACCAATTTGTTTTTACAAATTTAAAAGTGTAATAAGTAATTAAGATTTCAATGTCTTATCTTGTCTTCTCTCGTTATTATGTGTTTTAATATTGTATTAATTTGAGTAAAATGATACTGATAAGAAATTAAGATTTCATTGTCTTATGTAGTCCTTTATCTTTATTATTTGTTTTAGTATTATATTAATTTGAGGTCCTGTGTCTTTATTATGTGTTTTAGTATTATATTAATTTGAGTAAAATGATAAGGGAAAAAATTATAGTTAACCTTGAATGTAAATGTATTATTACATTACATCTTATATTATTATTGCAATTTTATTATACATAAATTAATAATATTTTTATAAATTTTACTCTTTTCTAAATTAATTTAAATTATCAAAAAATCATTAAATTTATTATATTAATTTAAATTATTAAAAATATCATTAAATTTATTATATATAATAAGATAGTGGAAAAATTTAACCCATTTCTAAATCAATTTAGATAAAAATTTCTTAATGATTTATTAACAAATTATTTTTATTGTTGAATGAGTTTAAAAAAAAGACTTTTTTAATTCTTTATAATTACTTGCAAGTTTATTACAAAATTATTACTCCTAAAGGAGTATACTTATTGGACATGCGTACAATTAATCACTTTTTAATCTAAAATTCTAATCTCATGGCTAACAATTGATTAATAATTTACTTCCCTAATTAATAATTTATTGACAAGATAGATAAAATATGTGAAACAAACACACGGTGAGGCTACGCTGACTTCTCTAATATTCAATGAAGACTGATTACATTCTTAAATAGGAAAAGACTCTCCTGAGTTGGTTACATGGAAACCATAAACAAAACAACTAAACTCTACAGACAATGAACTGTGAACTGATGCTTACAACTGACGCTTACTCCATTATTTCCAAGTCTCCCCCTTAATGGAGAATGGATTGACTTCTACACCTAACATCTCCCTAAACAACTCAAATTTAATCTTTCCAGGAGGCTTAGTGAAAATATGAGAAACAGTTTCACTAGTATTACAATACATAAGAGCTATTTCATTTGATTGCAAATCTTCTCTGACAAAATGAAACCGAGCATCAACATTATTTGTCCTTGCATGAAAAATTGGATTCTTTGCAATATTGATTGAACTTTGATTATCAAATTTTATCATCATAGGTTCCTTTCGTTCTTCTCCATCATCTTGAAGAAGTCTTCTTAACCAAACATCTTCGCAAGTTGTTGCACACAAGGATTTATATTCTGCTTTAGTAGAAGACAAAGATACAGTAGGTTGTTTTTTACTACCCCATGAAACAACCCTGGATCCAATGCCAAATGCATATCCAGTGGTTGATCTTTGATCATCGAGATTGTCAGGCCAATCAAAATGTGAATAATGTGTCAACTCAACATCAAATGCATCAATATATTTAATACCATAATCAAGTGTTTCCTTTAGATACCTGAGTACTGTCTTTGCTTCAATCTAATGGATTTCATGAGGTTTCGCCATAAACTGACTTAACACACTCACATAATATAAAATATCAGGTCTTGTTGTGGTGAGATAATTCAAACTACCCACCATCTGTCTATACACAGTGCCATTCACCTCGTTTGAACCATCATCACAAGAAAGTTTCACATTCTACTGCATGGGAACACTAGAAGACTTACACTAATCCATTTTAAATCTCTTAAGTATTGCTCTGATATAGTTACTCTGACAAACAAAATTTTGGCCTGCATTTGTCCAAACTTCAAGACCTAGGCAGTAATGCAACTCACCAAGATCTTTCATTTCAAATACTTGTGACAACTTCTCCGTGATTTCATCAATTAATTTCTTTGCATTTCCTGTAATTATCAAATCATCAACATATAAGGAATTCAATACTATATACCCCTTCTCATCAAATTTTTTATACATATTTGGATCACTTTTGCTCCTCATAAAACCCTATTGAAGGAAGAAATAATCCATCTTCTCATACCATGACCTAGGTGCATGTTTTAGTCCATACAATGCTTTCTTTAACTTAGACACTAAGTGTTCTTGCCCTTTTTCCACAGACCCTCCAGGTTGAGTAAGGTAAACCTCTTCCTTTAAGTCACCATTCAAAAATGCATATTTAACATCTAACTAGTGTAGCTTCCAATGGTACTTTGTATCTAAAGAAATTAACATTATGATAATATTCAATTTAGCTATTGGTGCAAATGTTTTAGCATAATCAATACCTTATGTTTGTGAATACCCCGTTGCAACCAGTCTAGCCTTATACTTATCTATACTACCATCTGATTTAAACTTCGGTTTGTATATCCATTTACATCCAATGGGCTTCTTATGTTTAGGTAATTCAGTCAATTCCCAAGTATTGTTTTTCATTATAGATTCATATTCTTCCTCCATTGCATTTATCCATTCATCATGTTCATTAGCTTCATCAAAAATCATGGGTTCTATGAAATTTGAAATGCTACTCATTAGGGCATACTGTTTATACCTCTCAGGAAGTCGAATTTGTTGTGGAGATCTTCTCAATTGATTATCATCGTCCCCACTTTGTGAAGATCTATCTTCACCTCTAGGTGAACTATGACTGCTTGAATTGTCCATATCACCTAGTCCTTGTTGTTGATGATGATATCACTGTGGGGATGGTTGTTGCTGTGTGGGATGCTTCTGTTGCTGCTCTTCTTTAACTCCTTCATCAAGAAGTCTCTGCCATTCTCATGACTGTTGTCATCATGATTTCCTTCATCCTGCTCATGGAAAAATACATCTCTACTTGCAAATACTTTGTAAGTAGCATGATCAAACAATTTGTATTCTTTGAATTAAGAACAGTACCCAATGAAAATACATTTAATGGATTTTTCATCAAGTTTCTTCCTATTCTCCTTTGGAATATGAGAAAAAGACTTACACCCAAATACTTTCAAATTATGAACTGCAGGTTTGGAACCATACAAGGCCTTGAAAAGAGTAACATTATCAAGACACCTTGTTGGACTTCTATTCTTTAAATAAACTATTGTGTTTATGGATTTAGCCCAAAATGCATTTCATATATTATTACCTTTCATCATGTTGCTTGCACACTCTACCAGAGTTATGTCTTTCCTTTCAATGACTCTGTTCTACTATGGAGTGTAAGGTACTATAAACTGCTATACTATTCCTTGATCTTTGCAATATTTTTTGAAGTCCCCTGATTTATACTCTCCCCCTTGATCTGAATGAAGGATTTTGATGGATTTTCTTGTCTTCTTTTCCACCATGGTTATAAATTGCTTAAAACACTCAAAAACGTCACTTTTTCGTCTAAGGAATAAACCCATGTGTATCTTGTGCAATCATCAATAAATAAAAGAAATTAAAATGCACCTCCTAAAGACCGAGTCTGCATAGGCCCACAAACATTAGTATGCACAAGATCTAACACATCTCTCTTTTTCTTATCAGGATTAGAGGGGAATTCATCTCTATGCATCTTTCCTAATGCACATCCATCACACGCAACATTCTCATTCCTTAACATGGGAATTCCTTCAACCATATTCTTTTTTTGTAATAATAATAAATCAGGATGATTGATGTGGCCATACCTTTGATGCCAAAGAATCTATGTTGGCATAGTTGCATAAGTCAATGCGTGATGTGCTTTGTTGGTAACGTCAAGTTTGTATAGGCCTCCTACTATGACTCTCGTTGCAACATTTTTGAAATGGTCCAAGAAATCCTTCACAGTGCAATGATTCTTGAAGAACTCAACCTTCAAGTCATGATATGTAATGGTGAACACAAAGATCATTTTTTTCTTTATTCCTGGCACATAAACCACATTGTGAATGTGACGAACTGTACCATTCAGCAATGTCAGAAGAATGTCTCCATATCCATTGATCTCATGAGTGTGGTCATCACCAAGATATATCCTAACTCCATTCTATGTTTCTTTAAAATTAGTATACCACATCTTATTGCATGTCATATGTATTGATGCTCTAGAATCCACAAACCAGGCATCAGAATCATCTGTTTCAGCAGATAAAGTAGCGTTAGACACAAACAACCTAAGATCCTGTGATTTAAAATTTTGGGGTTCATCAATATCATCACTAGCAATAAATAATCTAGGATCATGATTTGACAATTTTTCTACATAATGAACTAACTGTGTTCTAGGTTTATTCCTAGCCTCATCACTTTTCTTCTTATGACAATATTTAACAATATGTCCAGGTCGACCACAATAAAAACAACTCTTTGACTCATTCCTGTCAGATTTCATACCTAGATTTGGATATTGTCTTCTCTGCCATGAACTACCTCTCTACCATGAACCGCCTCTCTTCCATGAAATGCCTCCTCTGCCTCTTTCTCCTAATCTCCCTCTAGTAGATCTCTTATTTGACCATAGTGCCAAATCTTTATTATGAGGCTTCAGATTCCCACATTTATCTTCCTCTTGCAATAAAATGCCTGTCAGTTCTTCAAACATAGGAGGTTTGTCCCTTGCTGTGAGACCTGTTATGAACATATGATAATCTTCTAGCATACCATTTAAGGTAATAATGACGAGGTCAGTGTTGGAAACAGTTTCTCTTATATTTACTAGCTTGTCTTTCACCTTTTCAATATGACCCAAAAATGAACTAACCAATTCATTTCCATCCATCTTAATGCCCAACATTTTAGTTTTCAGAAACAAAATGTGATTTGTGTTGCTAGTTTCATACAATTCTTTAAGCGTTGTCCATGTTGCAACAGAAGTTGTAGCTTCTCGAATTATGCTATCTTTAACTGACATGCACAACAATACCTTTAGCTTTTTTTCGTGTTTGTCCCAATCTTGGATCTATGTTGTTGTCGCATCTGCAGACGCATTGTAATGTACCTCTAATTGACATAATTTTTTTTTTGTGTGTGTGTGTTTTTTTTGCCACATTAACTTCCAGCTTCTCGTTAATAAAAGTTGTAGAACATGATGTTAAAGTTTACCTTCATTATAAACTGATGTTCTATCTGTTATATAAGTATACAGGTCAAGGTGGAGCACTCACATTGTTGAAAGGTACGACTGATCAAGTATAGCAATATGCCAACATCTTCAATTGTTAGCCATCAAATTAGAATTTTAGATTAAAATGTGATCAATTGTGCCCATCTCCAATAGGTATACACCTTTCGGCGCAACAAGTCAGTACTCACACTAGGTATTCTTTTAGTTTAAATTATGGAGTGATATTAATATTCATGATTGTATATGATTAATGGTATTCATGCTATAAGAGTACTTAAACTAGGTATTCTTTTAAGTTAAATTATGCATTGATTTTAATATTCATGATTATGTATTACTAAGTGGAAACAACTCCATCTACATGACAAGTCATTACTCACATAACAAGTCATTACTCACACTAGGTATTCTTTTAGTTTAAATTATGCATTGATCTTAATATTCATGATGATATATGATTAATGACATCCATCCTATAACAATATTCAAACTAGGTATTCTTTTAAGTTAAATTATGTACTGATTTTATGAATATTGGTAAGTGCAAACTACGGTATTCTTTGAGTGCAATGATTTTAATATTCATGATTATATATATAATTAATGTTATTAATGTTGATGATGTATTGCTAAGTATAGTTTAAATTATGCAATGATCTTAATATTCATGATTTTATATATAATTATTGTTATTTATGCTGATGATGTATTGCTAAGTGTAAATTATTATGTATTATTATGTATTACTAAGTGTAAACTACATACACATAATAACAAATCATTATTCATTATTCAAATTAGGTATTCTTTCAATGCAATGATTTTAATATTTATGATTAGTGTTATTCATGTTGATGTTGGTTACATTTTTATGTTTTATGGTTGTCATTTGCTATATGTTTGAATATTATTATAAATTTTAAACTATATAGAAATGAATTTAGATCTATCTTAAGTGTGGTCTATCAAGTTAGAAAAAAGATTAAATCCTTTAGATACAATTAATTTAATTTTTTTTTTAAATTATAGAAATAGTTGTACCCAAAGGAAATTGATTCTTTAGAGGCTACAATCTCTTAAAAAAAAATTAATGATGGACTTTAATGGACTTTAAATACAAGGCCAATTTGTTTTTATAAATTTAAAAGTGTAATAAGTAATTAAGATTTTAATGTCTTATCTTGTCTTCTAGCTTTATTATGTGTTTTAGTATTATATTAATTTGAGTAATATGATACCAATAAGTAATTAAGATTTTATTGTCTTATCTAGTCCTATCTATTTATTATGTGTTTTAGTATTATATTAATTTGAGGTCCTTTGTCTTTATTATGTATTTTAGTATTATATTAATTTGAGTAAAATTATAAGGGAAAACATTAGAGTTAATCTTGAATGTAAATGTATTATTACATTACCTCTTATATTATTATTGCAATTTTATTATACAATAAATTAATAATATTTTTAGAAATTTTACTATTTTCTAAATTAATTTAAATTTCAAAATTAGTTAAATTTATTATATTAATTTAAATTATTAAAAATATCATTAAATTTATTATTTAGATAAAATTTTAATAATGATTTATTACCAAATTATTTTATTGTTCAATGATATTAAAAAAAATTCAATTTTAATTTTTTATAACTAACCAAGATTAATCAGGATTAATATATATATACAATAAATCATTGTCTCTAGCATTCAATAGGGATTAACAAAATCAGGATTAATATATATAAAATAAATCATTGTCTTTAACATTCAATAGGGATTAACAACTATCATATTGTTCTACTTGTTTTATTTTGGGAATATATTTATGAATCTGAAGCGATTCCACATTTATTGTACGTACTAGTTTTATTTTGGGGCTATATTTATGAATCTAAAGCGGCCGACTCTTGGATTAACACGTCTACTGTGTATACCATGCCATTCTTAGTTACAGAGAGGCATGTTGCAGATCTTGTGCTGCCATACAGTTTGCCCATGCAGTTTTACCATATTGTTTTGTATTTTATTACAGGATTACAACGTTGCGGGAGAAGCTGCCGTGCACGCTGGCTGAATTTTCTGAAACCCTACATCGATCGGCACAAATTCAGTTTGCTGGAAGAGGAGACCATTATCCAGCTGCACGCTCGATTGGAAACAGGTGAGAATTGCAATAAATAATTTGTATATAAATACCCAATGCCCCTTCTCGTATTCAATAGAATGTATAACATTTATAATGAATAGCATGTATAATGTTTATAATGAAGTATCTGCTGAGTCCTCAAGGTGTAGGAGAGTCTGTGATGGAGTGTGTTGTTAAGACACTCCTTGACGTTAGATATTTGATGGGACAACAAATCCAGCTATGTTAAGGGTTGGTGTGGCTCAGTGCAATCCCATGGTGAATTTGATGACTTAGATGCCCGAGTCTGTTCCTTCTCACACAGGGATGTGTTAGAATTTCAAATGTGGAAAACACAATTCACATATGATAATTAACAATCGCACACAGATAAGGAACACATGGATTTCACCCAAACGCTGGGCTACGTCCACCAAACATGGGCATCCGTTGTCTTAGTATTCAGATCATATTATTCAAATCATAGAGATTACAACAAACTAGCAAGTTCTCACTCTCTCTCCCTCTTTTTCATCTTCTACGGACTTATGTGTATTTATATACATTTAACAAGAAACTGATTATTAAATGCAATCCCTATCCATATTCTAACTTGGTCTATTTGGTTGTAACCCACTTAGAATAATGGGATCCAAATCCATCCTTGAAAGAATTCGTTGCAACCAAATTCCAACAATCTCCACCTTGAAAACAATTAACCTGATACCTTGCTCCTTCCTTTTGGTCATCACCTTTTCTACAAGCCAAGAGAAGCCAAGCACCACTGCAGCTTCTCTAATAAATCTAGTTTCATGATCTCGTCTTTGTAACTTGCATGAGTTTGGATTTCCTCAGGGGTTACTCCACCTCCAACATGTTTTCCACAACTGCTTTGTGAGACATATTTAGTGGTAGATTTCCTTCTATCCAACACACATGTATTACAATATACATTACAATTATCATAGAACATCTCAGTGTAACCATTATAGGTGACATATGTTCTTCTCAAATGCTAAAGTACCCATTTCACTCAACATCTCAATCATTACCATCTATGTATACTTCTATGCCCATAATTTGTTTTGTTGCTCCTTGATCCGTCATTATCCACACTTATGCTTGCATCGAGCATATCATCAACAAATAACATCAAGACTCTGAATGTACTATAAAATGTATAGTCATTCCTACCCTTTGAAAAATTCGGACTCACTATGAAGGATTCAAACCTCTTGTATATTTGTGTGGGTACCAATAGGCCATACAATGAATTTTCTAGTATACAAACAAATTTACCTTTGCGATCTTGAATCAACCCTTTTGGTTGTTCCATACATTATATATCTCTGTCAATGATGACATTGTGAGAAATAGGATCCCACACACATCCCTTTATACCACCATCATAACTTGCAAAGATATAAAACAAACATGAATTCATAAACAAAGATTTTAAGTGTGCAATTCTTTCTTGTTGTTATGACCTTGATGCTTCTACCATAAACAAGAAGATAGATCAGTCACTTCATATGCTACTTCAGTATCCCCTTCTAGCTTTTAAAGGTTATCAACCTTTGTTGCCTTCATCAGTACTAAACTACCTTTCCACAATGTGAGTGCTCCACCTTGACATGTATACTTATATCCACAAGAATCCAACACTCCCAATGAAATCAAATTTGATTTAATCTCAACTACATATCTAACATCTGCTAATTCCCTAACAATACCATCCTGATTGTAATACTGCCAACCCAAAAATTTTAGAGGGAGTACCATTTCCCATAAACACTACAACCTCATCAACAGATTGGTAAGAAATGAACCAATTTCTATTTGATCACATGTGGCAGTAGACACCTGAATCTAACTATCATTATTCTTGATATTCTAAATTACTAGAAACGGATAAAACTTGATCAGCCATGCCTGAATTTGTTAGAGCCAAATTTTCTTCGTTCATAGATTTTTTCTCAGATTTCTTTGTCAGCCAACAATATTTCTTGAGATGTCCTTTTTTCCATAGTACCACCATTTTTGTTTACCCTTTCTGTGGCTTGACTTAGATCGAGAAAAACTTTTCTCATTCTTCTCTTTAATTCGAGAATAATTTAAAGGAAGTAGTCGCACCTCACGCTACCACTAGAGTGCGGCCTCTCTGCACCTCCCGATACACTTGGAGTGCGGCCATCCTGAAAGATCTACACAGTGTTCCTCAACCCTAAACTTCAACTAATTCAATATTTTAGCAACATGGTAAATTTGGTTACATCACACACTTTGAGAGGAGGGACCTACGATATTGTGGAGATCGATGCACCTCACATAGATGTTGTTGCTCCTCTGAAATTTGACACCCTCAACACCCTCTCCTCCAACCAACTATGATACCAATTGTTAGAATTTCAAATGCGGAAAAAACAATTCACATATGATAATTAACAATCACACAGATAAGGAACACATGGATTTCACATGGTTCACCCAAAAGTTGGGCTACGTCCACCAAGCATAGGCATTAGTTGTCTTATTATTCAGATCATGGAGATTACAACTCACTCTGTCTCTCTTTCAGCCTCTATGAGCTTACATCTATTTATATACATTTAATAAGAAACTGATTATTAAATGCAATCCCTATCCATATTCTAACTTGGTCTATTTGGTTGTAACCAACCCAGAATAATAAGATCCAAATCCATTCTTAAAGGAATTCGTTGTCACCAAATCCCAACACCCAATAGTACAGAGATGGCTACTACCGATCTTTCCAAGAAAACAGTCAGTAATGTAAAAAAATACTGGAACACAAGTAGAAGAAAACAGTTCATGCTGAAAATGGGAATGAATGCTGTCACCCATATGCCCACATTCGACCCTCTCAATTTAGTATGTGGGCAACAGTTTAATGACTTCAGTGACCTCAGCCACAAGATGGGGGTGAATGTTGTCATACACATGCCCACATACGACCGTCTAAATTTAGTATATGCGCGACGGTTTAATGACTTTGGTGACCTGAACCACAAGATGGGCATGAATCCTATAACGCACATTCCCAGAACCGACCCTATGAATTTATAGGATGGGCAGCAGTTTAATGACTTCAATAACCTTTGCTACAAGATGCAATCCGAGAAGGGCCCGTTAGAAGCCAAGGCCCGAGTGACCAACCCAATATCCAGCTACAAGGACTCATGAATTATGAAAAACAATAATGCCTCCAGCATGTTCAATAATAATAGTAGCGCTCATGAGAATTCTTTCATGGGTGACAACAGTAGCACTATAGTTACAAGCCCCCCAAGAGAAGACAATGAATATTACTTCACCTAATTCCTCGGACATAGATCATCACATCCACTGTCTTACGTTGCCTCCTAGCACGGGTGAGAGAACCTATGCTAACACTGGATATTTTCCCATGACCTCGCTAGGATTGTTGAGATCACTGGTTGAAATTCCCATACTCCCAGCTACCAACAGCTAGTGATGCGCGAGTATCCACAAAACTGGCCTTTATGCAAAGAGTTCCAAATCTGAACAACTACAATGCTGGCGGCAATGCACAGGGAACGAACGTTGTCGATCCACATCTCCTCTTTTTCGATGATGATCTGGATTTCCCAAGCGAACACAACTACTTCGACCCAAATTTAGTCGAACAATACATTTGTCATGGTCCGATTTGCGTTGTTGTCAATCCTTCAAAAGCCGATGTCTAAAGCAAGATGTTCAATATGGTGAATTCTTCTTGTAGTGCTGGTAGCATCTTCTGTCACAACGTTTTTAACTGAAATGGTCACGATGATTAGGTTTTGGGAAAATAATGATGGACTATTCGAGCATCTACATGGCACAATTTTGTTACATCGATGAACCCTAATTTGTGACATAGCACTCCATATTTAAGAGGTCCGTTGTGATTCAGTTTCCTCATATTCTGGATTACTTCATATTAGGGAATGGATGGTAAGAAAAGTACAAACCCATCCTATTACAATGGCTCAGCCACTCTCTTAATATATGTGATATTAACACATATATGTGTAATTCATATTTCTCATGGTTAAATATGGCTCAGATGTGATGTTATTGATATTAATTTTGGAAATGGGGAGGAAACAACTCCATCTACATGACAATTTATTACTCACATAAACATAACTAGCACAGACACTTAAAGTTGTGCCTGACGAACATCGATAGGCGATTACAATGATTAAACAATGTTAAATTATTTTTAGAGTTCCACATAATTCAAACTGTGTCAATGGAGCACTCGTTTTGCATAAGACAGGTAGGGTTTATGGACAATCTAATGTGAGGAAATGGCTGGGCATAAATCCTTCAACACGGTAGTCGGAGTGTGATTTATTCTTCTTATTGTTCTTGGCCTAAAAATGACCGTACACCTCCTTCGCTAAACTTTTTGAGCATATTAATAGAGATGACGAACAAAGATTTATGGTCAGCCCAAAATTCTCTTACGAATACTTGCTATTCATTCTGCAGACTCGACTTCTGTTTCACGTATAATAATACAATTTATCTCACTTTCGAGTGTTACAGAGATCTTTTTCTTCCTCATTACAGGAATCTCAAACTATAGAGGTTCAGTTAAAATATAATAGATATTTTTGTATACCTTGTGAGAAGGGACATTCAACGTTCATGAGAATAATTCGTCCTTGGGACTCTAAGGATAACTGTCAACTCTAAGCTTCCCGTTGGAACTAAACACTGTCAAACCACTGCAACAAAAAATAAGTCATTTCTTCCATACTGTTAGAGATGTGGCATACACCTTGGAGATCTTATCGTCAATAGAAGCATGCTTAGTAAACTGTGGCAGACACCTTGGAGATCTTATCGTAAATAGCATTATGCCTGGTAAACTTTCGATTGTGTAGATGAATTTTGGCGAGCATTGTTATCGCGAATACTCGACAACAGATGGCGAAATTGAAACACATACAGTTTTAACAGTTATACAAACGAAAATGAAATGCTTTCCTCAGATTCATAAATATATCCCCAAAATAAAACACTTACGTGGAACAATATGACACTTGTTAATCCATATTCAATGCAAGAGATAATGATTTATTCTATATATATTAATCCTCATTAATTAGGTAAACTTGGCAATCACTAGTTAGGGAAGTAAATTATTAATCATATTTACTTGTGAAAAAGTAAACAAGTAAATGTAAGCATTTATAGATTCAAGGAAGTTATCAATATTAAATTTCATTAATTAATTTGGGAGGACTACTAACAATATGCCCACATCTTCAATTGTTAGCCATTATATTAGAATTTTAGATTAAAAAGTGATTAATTGTGTTTAATCACATAAATTAAGAGAGTGGTTGAACCATTTTAATAGGATGGATTTATACTTTTCTTACCATCCATTCCCTAATATGAAGTAATCCATAATATGAGGTAACTTAATCACAATGGAGCTCTGAAATATGGAGTGCTATGTCACAAATTACGTTTTATCAATGTAACAGAACTGTGCGTGTGACATAGATTCTCGAATAGTCCATCATTATTTTCCCATAACCTAATCATGGTGACCATTTTAGTTAAAAACATTGTGATAGAAGATCCTACCAACACTGCCACAAGAATTTAGCATATTGAGTATTTTGGTTCAGACATCGGGTTTTGAAGGGCCTGCAACAATGCAAATCGAACCATGACAAATGTATTGTTCCACTAAATTTGGGTCGAAGTAGTTGTGTTAGCTTGCGAAATCCAGATCATCATCGAAAAAGGAGATTTGGATCGACGATGTTCGTTTCGTCTGTGCTATAGCTAGCATTGTAGTTGTTCATATTGATTTCAGTGTATGAAGGCGGGAACTCTTCGCACAAAGGCCGGTTTCCTGGATACTCAGACATCACTGGCTATCGGTAGCTAGGAGTAATGGGAATTTCAACATGTGACCTCGACAATCCTAGCAAGGTCGTGGACAAATATCCAGTTCTAGCGTAGGTGCTATCACCCATGCTAGGAGGCAATGCAAGATAGTGGATGAGATTATCGTTAAATATAATGTAGCCTCAACAGTCTCACTGGACATTTCTAGCTGTACTTGACAGTTGTACTTTCTATTCTTGATTTGCTTGAGCCTATTTAGCTCATTTATTTCCCTTTGCATTGTACGAACTTCTTCAATACATCTTCATACATTTCAATATACTCTTCTATTCTTTTTTTTCTGCATTTCTCTTTACTTCACAATTTATCATGGTATTAGAGATTTAGTAGTAAGCCTCTTCACACAGTCCAGAGAGCAACAAGATCCTCACAACACAGAGCTTCATGGATCTCGAGAAGCATTTGACACAGACTTTTCATAAGGCTTGAAGAGTTGTCCGTCATACTCTCGAAAGATCCTCGCAGGAAACTTCCACGAGGAAGCAGAGCATCATATGCTAAAAGATCAACATAAGAAGATCATGTGACGAAGGAGAGCGTATAATGCTCGAAAGATCGAGGAAGAAGAAACTGCAGAAGAAGAAACTTTAAAGACTCTTTTAATTTTCAAGAATCATCAAAGATTCACAAAGAAGAACTTCAGAAGGAAAAAAACATTGAAGAATTCAAAGAATTCATTCAAATTCGCTAAAGATTCCTGCAGACAGCAGAATCATTTAAAGATTTACAGGAATTCTCTCAAATCTGTCAAAGATTGAAGCAGTGAACAAAGAATCTGTGTATTTCTTTCAAATCTTTGAAAGATTCACGGATCTTTCTTCCACAGGAGCAAAGAACACATTCCATGTGCAAAGAACAACCATTGAGGCCATAAGATTCGTCCTGCAAACGGATTCGAAGTGGTAAACCAGTTCAGAAGGGATGAAGAGAGCACGGAAAAGGCGAAAGAGTTTTAGCCATTAGATCTTGCGTAGAGGACCAACAGTCATTGGATCAACGAGAAAGCGCACGAGGTTTAGTCCTCTGGAGCAATGACTTGTGAAGTCATAAAATCTTGACATCTTCTGGACCGTCCATCAATAAGCACGTAGTGAAATCTCGGCATTTCGCTAACTCGCAAGTGTAAAGGTCAGAAGACTAGCGTGAGAATTCATGAATCGCGAAATCATGAGTCATTCTGGACCATTGGATCGAATATAGATCGTGAGTCGTCGATCTTATCCCATCTCAAAATCGGGGATTGGGAGTTGGACGAGCGAAAGATTTCACTCCAAAAATCCGATACGCGATATCACGAAATCCCAAGAAGACTTGTGAGCCATCCATCTCAGAGGACAAGTGGCAGCAGATCCAAGCCATCACTCCATCGACATTTCGGGAATCGTCTTTTTGGGAGTCGAGAGACCAAGTGATTGCACGTTTGAGTCACGAATTCGCAATTCAAGAAATAGCAATAAGATCACAGCCATCCATTTGCTTGGACACGTGGCAGACATCGAGGAAACCGTTGACATATCGGCTACCGGGGTTTCAAGTTGTCAGAGAAATTCGGAGTCGGAAGTCGTGAAATCATGAAACGACAAGGACTGTCCATCTTGAGGGGACATGTGGCGTAAATGCAAGGACTCGAGAAAAGTCTCGAAAAGGAAAAGGCCATCGGCACATCGGGATTCGACGTTTCGTGAATCCTGAGGACAAGAAGCACGAGCATTTCAGAACTCCGAAGTCCGAAATCCCGACAGGAGGAAAGCTCCGTTGTGGGGCCTAGCTGACGTCATTGCATAAAAATGAGGGATCGGGAATCTCTACGGTGAAACCCCCGTAGTAGACTTGAGCCGTCCATTTTTTGAGGACGCGTGGCAGAGATCGAGGCTTTCCGAAAAAATCCTGAAAGTAGAGTCCATCAGCATTACGGGATTCGAAAAATCACGGATCCTAAAAATGAGATGTCTAGAGCATTTAAAGTCTTGAAATTGCGAGACGAGATCAGGATCGTCCATCATAAGAGGTCGTGTGGAAGAGTTCAAAGGAATCGGAAAATTTCCTAAAAGAAAAGTGCCATTGGTAAATCGGAGATCGGGGAATCGAGGAGTCAGAAGAGCTCGTCATCAAGGTTCACGAAGTCCCGATTCGCGATTACCCGATAAGATCTGGAACGTCAGATCACAACAAGATCTGGACTGTTAAAAGATTCCAAAAGAAAATTTTGCATTTCGAAAATCCCGAAAATCCCGTAGCGCTTTAACATCAAGGTGCGTGGTCACATTGCACAGTGACTAAGGCCAAACTCAAGGCTGATAAGCTCTTTTCAGTCATCGGCAAATCGACGTTTCGACGATCGAAGGTAAATATGAAAGTTCCCTCTATTTTTTTCTGCAAATTTCTTTTATGGTGTCGTCTAGCAATTTAGGACCAACTCAGGGTCCGATTCTTCTTGGAAAGAACTATGAGTTCTGGTCTCTTCGGATGAGATCCTTCTTGCAAGAACAAGAGTGCTGGGAACCAGTGGATCTTGGATATGCAGAACTAGATCCAACAACCCTGTCTGCCATGACAAATCCACAATGAATTGCTCAGGCAACACGAAACAAAGAAAATAAAGCGAAATTTTGTATTCAAAATTCTATGGATGACTCAATTTTTTCGAAAATCCCAGGTGCTGGTACTTCAAAACAGGCTTGGGACATCCTTAAATCTTCCTACCAAGGAAATGACAAGGTCAAAACAGTTAAACTGCAGACCTTGTGGACGCAATTCGAGACTCTAAGGATGTCAGAGTCCAAAAATGTGGGGAGTTCATGACCAGAGTCATGGGAATCATGAACCAGATTAGATTGACTAGCGAAACCATCACTGATCAACGCATTGCTGAGAAAATTCTCAGAAGTTTACCAAAGAAATTCGAAATGGTTGTAACAACAATCCTTGAATCCAAGGATCTGTCAAGATTTTCAACACATAAATTAATTGGTTCTCTCATGACACATGAGACTAGACTGCATCTCACAGATGAGTCAATCTCCAATGCCTTCAAAACTCAATTCTCCTTCAGTAGAGGGAGAGGCAAAGGAAGAAGTAGAGGTCACCAAGAAAGAGGGAGCAATCACAGTTACCCTCAATCCAGTGGAGGTAAGAGACAACAATATCCCAATCAAAATTTCCAAGGTCAAATACATCAACAACAAAATCATCATCAGAATTTCCAGCATCAAAGAGGCAGAGGGAGAAGATCAAATGAAAAAACAAGCATACAATGCTATTACTGGGCACTATGAATATGAATGCAGGAAGAAGCAAGCATATCATCTCTCAGGCAGAGCACATGTCTCAAATCTTACGGGAGACACTTGTAGTGGGTCAACCCCCCTACGCTGGGCTCAACCAAGGAGTTTTGGATTAAAATGTCCTCCTCCTTCTCTTGTGCAAAGCCTCGACCAATCATTTTCCTATCTCTGCCTCTGATGGGGTCCCAACAACCATCTGATGGGCTCTTCAGCCCCATGGAGGTTCAAAATAATCATCTCCCCATGTGTACCGGTCCAATTGGTACCTGTCCGTCAAGCATGGTCCTGCACATCAAAAATTTCTCCATCCATGGGCTCATTAGTCATAGGGATCACAACAATTTCAATCATATTTCATCATTAATTTTATCAACTGCATGCATAAAACCCCTAACATATCATCCAATAGGTCAAAGACATTACAATGACCTACTATACAAAGCCAAAAAAAAAGACAAAATGCCATATTGGGCCAGCATCCATAAGAAAAGGAAAGTTTCCAGAGGATATCATCCAATCCATGTAATGCGAGGTGGTGTGGTCAAAGGATGTCTAGACATACAGGTAGAGTGAAAGACAGGGGTGATATTATCCGTGGGTGCCTTTGTAGAAGGTCAATTGTACCTATCATGGATGCAATTCTTTCCAAGCCCTTTATTTCCTTTATTCTTTCTTTTCTTTATCACTTTTTCTTTCTTTTTATTTCAAGGTCTAGCTAGAGGACACTGCCTTAGCATGGTGACTAGAGATGACAATGTTACCCAGAAGTACTTTCACAAAGATGATAAGGTTGGCTCATGAAGAGACCCCCTTTCCTTTGGCCATGCAACCAAAGGTCACAACCCTGGCATGGTAACCATATAATGGTAATGTCATACTGCTAGGTACCCATGAACATAATGGCCTGGCTCGTGATGAGACCCCCCATCCTCTTTTCTATGTTTTGTTTTGTCATTTTTCTTCGGGTCCGTCTTGTTTCTTGTTGAGAGGCCTTTTATTGCCTTCTCGGGAATCCCTCGGTGAGGCATCTCAAGGTTTTATTTTTTATGGCTTTTATCTCTTACCATCTGATTTTACCTCTTGGGCCTTTATCCCCTTCTTCCCATGAGATAAGTTCTAACCCCACAAACAGGTCATCCTAATCCCCATACTAGGGGAATGGGATAGATGAGTGGGAGATAAGATGTAAGAGTGATTATGGGAGCAGACGATGGCCCTTCAAAATCCCCCCTAGTCGCTAACCAAAACCTATGGGTACAAGCTTGCTAGGGTACCCTGTCAATCCCCCCAACCATGGTCAAGTGGGTTAATGTAAGATCGAAGAAGTCGTCAGAAATGAAAGGAATTTGATGCATATATCTGAAGGTTATAATGATCAAACATGACACATACCATGATACCTGGACCAATTACCTCATGTTGCAAGAGTCTTCTCCGATACAAGTCCAAGCCGAAGGTGATGGATGTTTTTGCTGCTGACAGGACAAGTTTGATGAAGAAGAAGGAAGATGGGCCCTCTAGGTCCATGCTCAAGTCAATCCTTCTCTCGGTACTCCATGTCTAGGATCTGTGGGCCTCGAGACATGATCTCCTAGTTATCCCTAGAAATCAAAGATAACAGTAACCAATGCAGAATAATAAGATCAAAATCCATCCTTGAAGGATTTTGTTGTCACCAAATCCCAACACCTAATAGTACGAAAATGATTGTTGCCAATCTTCCCAAGAAAACAGTCAGTGATGTAAAAACTTACTGCAACAAAAGTTGAAGAAATAAGCTCATGCTGAAAATGGGAATGAATGTTGTCACCCATATGCCCACATCCGACCCTCTGAATTTAGTAGGTGGGAAATGGTTTAATGACTTTAATGACCTCAACCACAATATGGGCATGAATTCTTTCACACACATTCCCACATCCGACCCTCTGAATTTAGTATATGTGCATCAACTTAATGACTTTAATGACCTCAGCCACAAGATGGGAATGAATCATGTAACAGACATGCCCACAACCGACCCTGTGAATTTACAGGATGGGCATCATTTTAATGACATCAATAACCTCTGCCAGAAGATGCAATGTGAGAAGGCCCCATTATAAGCCAAGGCTCGAGTGACCAACCCAAGAAATAGGTACAAGGAATCATGGATGATGGAAAATAGAAATGCCTACAACATGTTCAATAATAACAACAACGCTTGTGATAATTCTTTCATAGTTGACAACAACAACAATATAGCTACAAGCCACCAGGATAAGATGATGAATAATACTTTGCCTAATTCCTCGAAAAAAGATCATCTCATCCACTATCTTACGTTGCCTCCTAGCATGGGTGAGAGCACCTATGCTAACACTGGATATTTTTCCATGACCTCGCTAGGATTGTCAAGGTCGTAGGTTGAAATTCCCTTTACTCCCAACTACCAACAACGAGTGATGTGCGAGTATCCAGGAAACTGGCCTTTGTGCAAAGAGTTCCTCCCTTTGTACACTAGAATTAATATGAACAACTACAATGCTAGCGGAAATGCACATGGAATGAACGCGGTTGATACAAAACTCCTTTTCTTCAATGATGATATGGATTTCCCAAGCAAACAAAACTGCATCGACCCAAATTTAGTCAAACAGTACATTCATCATGTTCTGATTTGCGTTGTTGCAGACCCTTCAAAACTCGATGTCTGAACCAAGATGCTCAATATGGTGAATTCTTCTAGTAGTGTTGGTAGCATCTTTTGTCACAACGTTTTTAACTAAAATGGTCACGATGATTAGTTTTTAGGAAAATAATGATGGTCTATTCAAGCATCTACGTCACAAGAACAATTTTGTTGCATTGATAAACCCTAATTTGTGACATAGAGTGTTGGTAGCATCTTTTGTCACAACGTTTTTAACTAAAATGGTCACGATGATTAGTTTTTAGGAAAATAATGATGGTCTATTCAAGCATCTACGTCACAAGAACAATTTTGTTGCATTGATAAACCCTAATTTGTGACATAGCACTCCATATTTAAGAGGTCCGTTGTGATTTTTTTACCTCATATTCTCGATAACTTCATATTAGGGAACTCAAATCGGACCATGACAAATGTACTATTCAACTAAATTTGGGTCGAAGCAGTTGTGTTTGCTTGGAAAATCTGGATTATTATCAAAAAAGAGGAGATTTGGATCGATGACGTTCGTCCCGTGTGCGTTTCCACCAGTGTTGTAGTTGTTCAGATTGATTCCAGTGTATGAAGGTAGGAACTCTTCACACAAAGGCCAGTTTCTTGGATACTCACACATCACTGGCTGTTGGTAGTTGGGAGTAACAAGAATTTCAACCTGTGACCTCGACAATCCTAGCGAGGTCGTGGAAAAATATCCAATGTTATCATAGGTACTCTCACCCATGCTAGGAGGCAATGTAGGACAGTGGATGGGATGATCTATGTTTGAGGAATTAGGCGAAGTACTATTCATTGTCTTATCCTGGTGGCTTGTAACTATAGTGTTGTTCGTTTCACCTATGAAATAATTCTCATGAGCGTTGTTGTTATTATTGAACATGCTGCAAGAATTCTTGTTTTCCATCATTCATGATTCCTTTAGTTGGCTCTTGGGTTGGTCAGTCGGGCCTTGGATTCTAAAGGGGCCTTCCTGGATTTCATCTTGTGGCGGAGGTTATTGAAGTCATTAAACTGTTTCCCATCTTGTAAATTCATAGGGTCAGTTGTGGGCATGTGCATTACATGATTCATGCCCATCTTGTGGCTGAGGTCATTTGAGTCATTAATATGCTGTGCATATACTAAATTCAGAGGGTCAGATGTGGGCATGTGCATGACAACATTGATACACATCTTGTGGCTAAGGTGATTGAAGTCATTAAACTGCTTCCCATCTAATAAATTGAGAGGGTCAGATGTGGGCATATGGGTGACAACATTCATGTTGATTTTCTACATGAGTTTCTTTCTTCTACTTGTGTTCCAATAATGTTTTACATCACTGACTGTTTTCTTGGAAAGATCGACAACAACCATCTTTGTATAGTTGGGTGTTAGGATTTGGTGAGAATGAATTCCTTCAAGGATGGATTTGGATCTTATTATTCTATGTTGGTTACAACCAAATAGACCAAGTTAGAATATGGATAGGTATTTCTTTTAATAATCAGTTTCTTGTTAAATTTATATAAATACATGTAAGCCCATAGAGGCTGAAAGAGAGAGACAAAGTGAGAACTTGCTAGTTTTTTGTAATATCCATGATCTAAATAATAAGACAACCGATGCCTATGCTTGGTGGATGTATCTCAACATTTGGGTGAACCACTTGAAATCCATATGTTCCTTATCTATGTGATTGTTAATTACCATATGTCAATTGTCTTTTTCGCATTTGAAATTCTAGCAAGTGGTATCACAGCTGGTTGGAGGAGAGGATGTTGAGGGCGTAAAATCTCGGAGGAGAAACAACATCTGTGTGAGGTGCGTCCTCTCGAAGTGTGTGATGTCTTATTAACCGGACTTACCCTGTTGCAAAAATATTGAAATCATCGTGGTTTAGGGTTGAGGAACAATGCGTAGATATTTAACAATAGCTGCACTCCAAGTGTATCGGAAGGTGTGGAGAGGCCACACTCCAGTGGTAGCGTGAGGTTCAGATACTTCCTTTAAATTATTTGCATGGTCAGAGGTCGAACTAAAGAGAAGAGTGAGAGAGGTTTTTCCTGATCTAAGTCAAGACACAGAAAGGGTAAAGAAAAATGTTGTTACTGTGGCAAAATAGGACATCTCAAGAAAGATTGATGGAAGAGAAAGGAATCTGAGGAAAAATCTAAGAAGGAAGCAAATTTGGGTGTAACAAATTCAGGCATGACTAATCATGTTTTATCCATTTCTAGTAATTTACAATGTCAAGAAGAATGGAAGTTAGATTCACGTGCCTCCCACCACACGTGCTTACATAGAAATTGGTTCATTTCTTACCAATCTATTGATGATGGTGTAGTGCTTATGGGAAATGGTATTCCCTGTAAAATTGTTGGGGTTGGCAGTATTAGA
>CBVK0100020330.1:0-39597 GCA_900067695.1 Picea abies
AGACGGCATACGAGATCGGTCTCGGCATTCCTGCTGAACCGCTCTTCCGATCTCACTTTCATATCCAAATATTCCCATGCAAAAGCTTGTCGGTATTTGGAGAGGACTTGAGTTAGCTTTTGTTTTTCTTGTCCATCTAAATTGGCATTGATGTTTAGAGACCTCCCTGGTGAAATCTCGATGCGTTTGTTGTTATGAATGGTTGTAGTTGGAATTTGTTGTTCCATTAAATCTTCTAGCAAGTCTCCCTGTGCTTCACAGTCTAGAAAAACTTGGAGCATTTCGCAGGTCAGGTTGCTCATGGTGGCTAGACTATTGATAAACCCACTGATTACGTCATCCTCTAGCTGGTTTTTAAGTCTGAGGTCTTCTTCCTATGTAAGAGGGGCTCATAAATCCCTCTCTGGGTATCGTGGTGGTGGCAATTGTGGGTATACGAAAGTTGAACTTGGTTTAGCAGGAGGATCTAAAATGAGGTTCTTTGTGATATCCCCTCTAGTGATTGTCATATTACCCGCTCAACATGCTATGTACGCATCTGTTGTTGCAAGCCATGGCCTGCCCAGTATCAATGGATGCCCTTCAAGTCCACTTCTTGGGTTGATGATGAGGAAGTCCGCCAGATATTCCCAAGAGTCAACGGAGATGGCTATATCATGTAATGTGCCAATTGGTCAAACTACCAATCGATCTGCCAACTACAGTATTATTGCAGTGGGTTAGAAAGAGTTAAAACCCAGGGTATTGCAGGTTTCCACAGTAAGGATGTTGATGGTTTCTCCCAAATCAACTAGTGTATTGGGAAAAGAAAAGCCTTGGATCTAAACTCTCACTATGGGATTCCTCGGAACTACATATTTGACCGGTTCTTGTCTACCTAAAATTAGATCAGACAAGGCTCCTACTATGCGGATTGTTGATGGTGGATTTTTAATTTTTCTGACGGGCTTTCTCCCACATAGCTCCTTGATCATTTTTGCATAGATTGGGATGTCTTGAAGAGCTTGCAGGAGTGGAATATTGATATATAAATTATTGAGTTCCCCTACAATGTCGAAGTTTGGATATAAGGTTGGTTTTTCTATCATCAATCTTTTGGGGAATGGAGGGGAGGGCGTTGCATCCTTATCGGGATTTTGTGATTCGACTGTGTTTCCCCCCTGCTCGATTTCTTCTTTTATTACCATAGTCGAAGGTGTTATTGTTGGTTGTTTTTCACTCTCCTGCTCTTGAAAAATGTTATTTTCTTCAGGAGAGATTATTCGTCTTGATCTCAACCATAGTTTGTTGCACCCTACCGAGTTGGTCTCTCCTTCCCCATTCTCCATAATCTGGACGAGCTTAGTTGGTCTGTTATTTGGATTTGGGTGAAGTTGGGCTGGTAGTTGAGGGCGCAATTGTGATTGTGGATTTTGGGGCAATTAGAGTGGTGCTTGTAGTGTACACTGAGTTTGAGGGGCCATCCCCATGGGTTGATTTTTTATCCCCATGGGGCCCTGCCAATTCTGATTCCAATTTAGGTTTTGGGTAGTAATGTTGGGCCACTGTGAAGGGTAGATGTTTTTGTTTGAGTTTTTCCAGGATGAGGTGGGATATTGTGAGTTAGGCCAAGTGGAAATTGCAGTTGGTTGATTCTACCAGGAAGGATTTGTAGCGGGATGGTTTTTCCAAGTGGGATTTGTAGGTGGGTATTGTTGGGGCTGCCAGTTCTGATTAGTAAATGGTTGACCCTTCCATGTGATACCAGGAGATTTCTACTAATTATACTATCCAGAGAAGAAAGAGGAAGGGTCTTGTAGTGTATTTGGAGGTCAATTTTGCCATTGACGACATTGAGACATCAGATATAATGGCTTTGTTTCTTATTTTGCCTCTCTCAATACAACTTTCAGTCTAGTAAGTGATGGGCATTGTTCCATTTCATGATTCTTGGTGCAGATAGTGCAAACCCAGACCACGTCCAAAGGGAAATCCCTTGGACCATGTTTTCTTCTACACCTGTGGCAAAATATGGCCAACGTTTGTTTTGCTTCTGTTTTTTTCTATTTGGCCTGCAATACATCCAATTGTGTAGTCAAAGTGCTCAAAATATATGTTTTGAAGTTTTCTAAGAGATTACCAACTTCATCTCGCATAACACCCCTGCGAGTAATATTGCTATTTCTGGTGAAGGGGATACACATCCCTAATCTGGCCTGTGAGCTTCCTCTTAAGCACCTAATGCACAATAGGACGATGTCATCATAAGTTTCTTCATAAATGTCACACTTCCCCATTAAATTCAACATTTATACCCATTCATCTTTCATACCCTTAATCAGGATTGCCTTAAGTACTTCACTTGGTAACGTGCCATAGGGTGATCTTTGTAAATTATATTGAAATCTCTCGAAATATTCTTCCAATGATTCATTTTCTTTTGCAATCATTTGAAAGATTCCATCTTTTAAGTCTATGGTTCTACAATAATCCTAATATTTTTTCAAGAAGGCCTGTTTCATCCCATCCCATGAGTTTATAGTTCCTCCCCCTAATCCCATGAACCAGCGTAGAGCGTCTCCTTTCAAAGTGGAGGGGAACAATTTTAATTTTTGGGGTTCAGAGGTGTAATCATACCGTCTACATAGGACATCAAATTCAAATAAGAATGCATTCGGGTATTTTGAGATTAATCCATGAAAGGTTGGTAGGTTTTGTAGGGGAATTGCCTTCATGGGGGAATTGGCGATTGGATCAACTATCGGATATTCCAAAGTGGAAGTCTAGGGACGTTGTGGATTTGGTTGTGCCATTTGATAAAAAATATGCTAGAAATCTTCAGGGATTTCTTGATCTGGATATTTTATTTGAATTGGTTGGTTATCTGATCCCTTAGGGGATTTGATTGCAATGCCTCTATCTGGGATTTTAGGTATGCCTTCTTCCTTCACAGGAGATTCAGGATTGGGTGGTGGGGCTGTCTTAGCTATCCCACTTGTTTCTCCTTCTCCTTCCTCCAAGTTACAAGAGTTTCCATCTTCTAAAGGGTTGGGGGGTGGAATATCTGTGCTCTGAAAGCTTTGCTCAGTCACTTCAGTTTTGCTATGAATCTCAGCATGGGCTGCAGTTGGTGAAACTTCGACCTGAGGGATTCAGGTAGATCCTTTTCTAGGTCCAACCGAAGCTTGAGATTCTTCCTTTTGGATGATGTCATCTATGAAAGTGATTCTTCCAGGGAACACCAAGCGCTAGGCTTTGGTAATTTTTGGTGGGGGTTTTGGTTTTTCAATATCTTTCTTCTTAGTCATACACACTTCACACAAAAAAAGAAAGTCAAGAAAGAAAAACCCCTATGCAACCTCTTACTGTGTTAGCTGGAGGTAGGCGTTGGGATAAGAATCTTACTTATTGCCTGCATAGGTTCTTACCTTCCGTCTTCAATACCTCGTCCTCCAGAGGCACAATCTATGCTACCTTTGACATTCTTCCCTAGCAACGACACCAAAATGTTGGCTCTAAAGATGTCTAAAAACAACCTTAGTTTAACATTAATTTATCAACCCGAGGATTCATCTTTTATCTCAAAGAATATTGGCAGAGTCTATGCAGATAGCTCGTAGAGGCTAAAATCGTGTAGTGAAAGAAAATATGAATTTATCAACAATTAGGTTCCTCAAACAGTGATTAAAGATTCTAAGAATTGAAATCTAAAGATGTGCAATGGAAAGGAACTAATTAATCTATTGAATTCATTTTAAGAGCAGTAATTGAATCTAAATAAATACTTGCAGAAATGACTATTATTATGAATCTAATTGCTGGAAAGAAAAAGGTGAATTACTCTATCGATGGAAAGAAACAAAGACTGTAATCTAATCAAAAAGAGACAACAATCGTACTTCTATTGAAAGGAACAACAACTATAATCTAATGGAAAGCAACAACAAATGTAAACGAAGTAAAAGGAACAACAAATGTAAACTAAGTAAAAGGAACAAAAAATGTGAACTTATGAGGAACTATCACGCATCAAATCTCAGTAATGGGAATTGGAGCAGCAATCATCTAATTCTTAAGGAAATATCTATCTCTTGCAATTGACATAAAATCATCAACACACTGATGCATTCATTTAACTTCTGTAAAAGAGAATCGAATCATAAAACATAAATTGAACTGATACAATTATAGGTCGAACAGTAGCTCCTTCAGACTAGGCCCTTGGTCCTTAGAATCATTTCTCTTTGAAATTCAGTATATATAAATGGTAAAACTGCTCAACACTTTTATTAATTTCATAGCTGGTACAACATTTTACAAAAATTGCTAACGCATAACAATTCTAAGTTCTGAGTTCTTGGATGCAATTCTTCTATATATTTTCAAGATCTATTTACCCCTTATATATTACAATAATCTGGGTAAATTAAGCTATCCTAAGGATTGAGAGATCCTCAGGATTGCTTTACTATTATAAAGTTACAATATAAGAAACTCGATCATCTTCAAAACTACCTTGCGCCATAAAGTCTTCAACCTCCAATAGCTTGCGTATCTTCAAGATTTCCTTTGCTATCTTGGGTTTGACAATATTTAACCAGTCTTGTAATAAAACCAGACAATTCTAGTCATATTTTAGGATCTATGTAATCTAACTTCAACAATAACGCTAAAGAGTATATTATTCATTTTCTATTATATTTGCTCCTAAATAATCGAAAAGTCAATCAAGATGATATCATGAAATGTGGGGAAAAGGAAGATATTTATACCTTTTTCATAATCTAAGAGTTTCCAACCAAGTTCACTAATATGAAAGGCATTAAAGGGTTGATGGGAGAGATGAAGATTCCCTTGAAACCAGATGCAAGGCCAATCAAGTAGAGACCCTACAGATTGAATCCCAAATATAAGAAGAAAGTCAAGATTGAATTAGACAAAATGTTGGAAGCAGGAATCATAGAACCTGTTGAAGAGTCAGAATGGATTATCCATATGGTGGTTCAAGATCAGAAAATAGGAGAGATCATAATCTGTGTATACTTGAGGAAATTGAATGATTCATTTTTACATGATCCATTCCCTACACTATTTACTGATGAAGTGTTAGATAATATGGGAGGACAGAAAGTTTACTCTTTCACAGATGGATTTTCGGGTTATCACCATATCAGGATTTCCAAGGAAGATCACCATAAGACCACATTTGCAATAGAATGGGGATCCTACCAATACACAGTGATGCCTTTTGGATTGAAGAATGCACCGGCCATCTTTTCTAGGGTGGTGATGAAGCATTCAAGGAATTTCTACATAAATTTTTGGAAGCATATTTTGATGATTGGACTGTTTTTAGCTTATTGCAAAATCATATTGAATGTTTAAGACTAATGTTGGATAAGTGTAGGCAATTTAAGATTTCCCTAGACTTGAAGAAGTGCATATTCTTTTCACCCTTTGGCATGCTGCTCAGCCATATTGTATGTAAGCAAGGGTTGCTGGTAGATCCATCCAATATTGCCATTATTGTTGATATACCCCCTCCTACTTCAGTTAGACAGTTGTGCACTTCACTGGGATAGACTGGATACTATAGAAAGTTCATTAAGGGCTATTCATAGATTATAACACCCATGGATAAGTTTTTTAAGAAAGATTGTCAGTTTCAATGGACAGAAGAATGTCAGCAAAGCTTCGACACACTGAAACAGAAAATGGTTACTGCGCCTATTCTGGTTTTCCCAGATTGGAGTAAGGAATTTCATGTGCATGTCGATGCCTCATCCATTACATTGGGAGTAGTGTTATCATAGCCAAGAGCAGGAGATATTGACCACTCGTTAGCCTTTGCTAGAAGAAAGCTTTCAATAACTAAGATAAATTACACTACCACTAAGAGAGAAGGTTTAGCCATGGTGTATGCGTTGCAAATGTTTTGTCACTACTTGTTGGGAGGACACTTTAAAATGTTCACTGATCACTTTGCATTGAAATACCTAGTCAACAAGCCATTGTTGGGGGGAAGAATATGCAGATGGATTCTGTTATTCCAGGAATATGATTTTGAGATCGTGGTCAAGCCAGGGAGAATGAATAAAGGACCTGACCACTTATCCAGGTTAGAACATGGAGAGGAACCTACTAGCTTGGAGGATACCCTGCTAGATGCACAGTTGTTTTCCATCAGGAAGGTTGATGATCACTTCACCAAGATAGTTCAGTTCCTATCAACATAAATGTCACCTCACGAATATACAATCATTCAAAAGAAACAACTGGTAGTTCACGTTGCATATTTTTCACTTATAATTGGGCAGCTATAGAAGATGGGACCTGATGAGATATTGAGGAGATGTTTTATGGAGGCAGAAAGACCATTGATTCTAGCAGAAGAACATGAGGGAATCACAGGAGGACACTATGCAGGGAAAGAAACATCGCATAAGGTTCTTAGAGCTAGCCTCTGTTGGCCCACTTTACAAAAAGATGCTAAGTAATACTACAGAGCCTACGGTGTATGCCAAATAGTGGGGAAACCTTCCAGAAGAGATGATATGCCTTTAGGCCATATCTAACCTTATAGGCATTTGAGAAATGGGCCATTGATTTTGTGGGACCTATCAACCCGTCAGGAAAGCGTACAGGAGCCAGATACATCATCACTACGACAAAGTATTTGAAAACATGGGGTGAAGCAAGAGCAGTCAAGGACTGTAGTGCAGCTACAGCTGCACAATTAATATTTGATGATATCATAACTAGGTTTGGATGCCCAAAGATCCTTATGAGTGATCAAGGCACACAATTTATTAATAAGACTATTGAATCCTTGACTCAAGAATTTGAAGTTCATCATCAGAAGAGCACCCCATACCACCCATAGGCGAATGGTATAGTCAAAGAATTCAATAAGATCTTGGAGAAAGTGTTGACGAAGATTTGCAGTGTAAAAAGGGATGATTGGGATTTGAGAGTACCAATAGTATTATGGGCCTATAGAACCACTTGCAAGAAGTTGACAACACAGACTCCCTTTAAGTTGGTCTATGGTCTAGAAGTAGTTGTACCTATGGAATACTTGGTTCCTAGTCTAAGAATTGCATCCTTTATAGATATGGATGACAATGGCATTGTTCAAGAAAGGCTCGTGCAGTTGATCAAATTGGAGGAAGAAAGGTTTATTACAAGATTTCATCAACAGGTACAAAAGGAACGAGAGAAGGCTTACCATGATAGACACATCAAGAAGAAATCATTTAATCAAGGATATCTAGTATTGGTTTATGATAACAAATTCATGAAGCATCCAGGAAAGTTCATGACACATTGGATTGGACCATATGAGGTTGTCTATGTCATGAAAGGAGGAGTTACGTAGTTGAATAATTTGAAGGGAGAATGGAAGGAAGGATTGGTAAATGGGAGCCGGTTGAAATTGTACTATGACAACCAAATTCTTTGCAGCTCTCAGTAAAAGCATAAGGAGAAGGGTCTAGGTACCAGGTGCAGTTGAAATTGGGTACCAGACACATAAAATATAGTATGCACACAGTGGGGAAGGATAGAGTAGAAAGCACAGGCTACATTGTGCAATCTAAAGTCGAAGTAAAACAGAAGGTTCAGACTTGAAGTGCCTTGGGACAAGTCACATGTGAGTGTTGGGGGCCTATTGGCCCTGGGGTATTGATTAATAAAGAAAGTGAAGAAAAAGGAAAAGAAAATATGAAGTGTGAGCTGCACGGAAGGTACATTGACCGAGATTGCATCTAAGTGGTTAAAGAAGCAAAAAAGAAGGAGAAAAGCAAGGGAAGGTGAGTCTTTGAATGAGAAGATCAAGAATGACAAATCATCAAGGAAGATGGATCTTAGACAACTCAACAAGCGTAAGAAGATGTCAATGAGTGCTTGGGAGCACTTCACGGGAAATAAGGAAAGACAGGTTGGCGAAGCCCGAAAAATGTGGGTTAAAGAGGACCTAGGGTTTTAGACACCTAGGGTTTTGGATCTAGGGTTTTGACACCTAGACTTTGTCATGTAATGTATAAATAAAGGTCTAGAGGACCTGGGATAGTTTTTTTCAGAGTTGGTTGTTCATCATTGGTTGTTGTTGTTGATACTACTATGTATTGTGCGAGAGAGAAGTGTTGTGTGTGAGAGAATTCTGTATTGTAAGATCTTCAGCTGGGTGCGGAGATCAACCCTGCAGTTGGGTGTGCAGGGAGGGGAGAGAAGAGGAGAAAGAGGGAAGAATATGCAAGCTAAGAGCGCAGATAGAACTGTATGTTTTCCTATAATATCAAGAAACACATTTCTGTGGGTGTAGCCCTAAGGAGAGGGTGAACCACGTATATCTTGTTGTTATGTGGGATTGGTGTTTTGTTATTTTACCTTCTGTTATTTTGTTATTGCATCATAGTGTTAGATATGAGATATAACTATGCGAAGTGATTTTAAGTTGGTAATTGATATCTAGTTGATGTGTTGCTATTGTGTTAGATCATAGTGGTAGAGGCAACAGAGGTTTCCCTAGTGGATATGGTATAGAACATGGGACTGTCTATGACACCAAAGACATAGGCAAGGGGATTGCTCCTAATAGAACATGTGCAATGAGTAATTGATCAGCTGCAGAATGACCTAGACCTCGTAGGAAATACAAGGGTCCCTACCGACAGCCCAATCAAAATCCAGGTAGGTCCAAGTGGCCGAGAGATAATACAAATTGACAAAATCATCAGGTTAGATAACCCTAAATTTACAATGCGACATGCCAGATCACCAGGGGATGTTTCAGCTCAGCCATAGATAGTAAGGACTTCAGGGAGAGAAAGTGCACCAAACCCCCTCCACGACTTAATAACAATCTATGATGATGAGGAGAGTTCAAAGGTGTCCTTGATGACTCTGGTGCATATCAGAGAAGAAACAAAACCCGAGAAGGCATCTTCCCTAGCTCCCGATGCTCAAATTCAAGGCCTTCCATAGAATGACCAGTGTTGGACATATTGTCATTGATGTCAACAGTCAATACAGTGATGATCTGTTGTTAATGATGAATTACCATAGATGATATTGTCATTGATGTCAACAGTATATTAGTTAGCAGAATATGTCAAACAGTATGCATATATCGAAAGAGCAAGCTCAGGAGGAGGAGAAAATAGTATGAAGATCAAAGCTTAGAAGGAAGAGTGCATTGCACGGTATATCAGGCAGCATAAGAAGCAAATAGGATGAAGTAATTTGTGATTGTTGTTGATCACGATAGGATAAAAACTATTCCTATGATCAAAGCTCAGGAGAATTAGCGACTAAATATCAGTTCATAAAAGAATGAAAAAATAGTTATTAAAGCTGAGGAGAGTTAGAAAACGAAGAGCGCATTGCATAAGTATCATCGAGATCGATGGAAAATTGAGAAGTCGACCAATGCATAGAAAAAAGCTAATAAAAATTGATGAAATCATCGAGTTAGATAACCCTGAAGTTACAATGCCACAGGCTAGATCACCAAGGTACGTTTAAGCTCAGCCAGAGATATCAAGGACTTCAGGGAGAGAAAGTGCACCAAACCCCCTCCACGACTTAATAACAATATATGATGATGAGGAGAGTTCGAAGGTGTCCTTGGTGACTCTGCTGCAGATCATAGAAGAAACGGAACATGAGAAGGCATCTTCCCCAGCTCCCGATGATCAAATTCAAGGTGTTCCAAAGAATGACCAGGAGATCGAAAGTGTCTTAGACACTGAGCTAATCGATGTATCGAAGAACTAAAAGGATAGCCTAAAGGACGAGCCAGTTTCAGGTGAACAAGAAGAAGAAGGTCCACAACAGGAAATCGACATCTCAATAGTCAATTATCAAGTAAGTACCGAGCCTGGCCCTAATTCTTTGATTTCAGATGGTACATTACCTCTCAATGAGAAACAACGAGAGGCCAGACCTTCAGAACACACAAAAGAGGTTTAAGAACCTAGTCTTGAAAAGATATACACCGTCGGGATCCTGGGAAATATGCTTACTGTGGGAGATCAACAAATCCCCAAAATCGTGGATGAGGTTGTTGATATACAAGACATATCCTATGAACGGAAGTGGAAATCCATCATTAAGAGAAATACAAGACATATCCTACCAAGAAGAAGAGGCTTACTCTGGATTACTCCATCATCATCACCACAGAGGAAAAACTGATTATCATGGATCATGCCAAGACATCCGAGCTTATCGACATAGGGATGGAAATCAAAGATGCCACCCTGGATAGAGAGAAAAGGGATGAACAGGAGTTGGTTGATATGCTAAAGGATTTGGGACATCTACACAATTTGGCTAAATATTATCAGGACTCCACAAAGGCCAAGGTTTTCTTGAGAAGCGAATTCCAAGACGCCTACAGTAAATTCACAAATGAGTGACACTTGTTTACTGTAGGAATAGTCGATTTACAAGAAGACACCCTCATGGTGCTGGAAACATGGAAAGATATGGAAATATGGTATGAGAAAGCACACCAAGCAGTCAAAAGGATATATTACATTAGCGTCGTTAAATAGGGCCAAGACACCGCAGAGCATGGCATTCAGGTACTAAGGGATAGCAACATCGATCACATAAAGAAGTTGGACAAATACTGGGTGAAAATGGACCAAGAACCTCATCGAGAAATCCAAGAGAAATGGGCCGAGTGCGAAAAGAGTTAGACCAGGATCAATCGGGAAATGAGAGACATTGGCCTCCCAGAATTTGGCACACCCGATGACTTTGTCAACTTGCATGACATATTCAGATTGCATGCCGAACAAGACTCATCATGGGTTACATAGATAGAAAAGGTGGTAAACATGGCACCAGGACAACTTCACTAGTTCATGGAACACCCTATCAAGGCTTAGACCGTGTTATAGCAGTTAAGTGAGAGAATGGTCAAGTATTAGGCATGGGAAGTAGAGATAAAGGATATCCTTTCGGCCCTGATGGACCAACACAAATTCTCGTATGCCAACACATGCGAGGATCTCTTTGTCCAATGGTCGAAGTACAAGAAGAGTTATCCACTCAAGTGAAACCATTTGATGACTCTTAGAAGACTGAGCGATTAAAACACCATGTGGTGATGTTTTGTTTTACTTATCTTTCACTTTTGATAGATATTTTTAGTTAATAATATGTTATAAATAGGAGGATCGACCTGTTAGCGGAGGTCGATGGTGTTTTGCAAAGACCCTCATTTTTGGATTGTAAAGAACTATTTCAGAGATGCCTTAATTGAGAAGTCCTATTTAGGACCAGAGAGAATTTTTTTTCTATTTTTTTCATCAAAAGCATGTGTGATTGGATCTGAAGAAGAACTATTTCTAATTTCATCTCATGAATGGATGTTGTAATAAGTAAGAGCCTATGAATCTGTTGATAAGTTATCTAATTCAATATTTATATAGTTCTTGTCTCTAATTATGAAGATTAAATCATTGTGTTAATATGTGATTGATGATTAGAGTGGAGGAAACTATTTTCCTTTCCATCGTTTATTGCATGTGTGTTTTCTTCTAATAATCGTATCTCTGTCAATAATTGGAACACCAGCAGGTTAATGTATTAGTACTAGGCTTATTTTAGGTGTAAGAATCATTGTCTGCATGCTTGAGTATGAGGGTTATCCCGATATCAACCTTATTCAGTATTTAAGTCCTTTTACCTTTGTTACCCAACTGGTTTATACCAATATTTATCTTGTATCGGTCCCACCTATAAGAGAAAATACAAAAAGAGAATGTTCAGATTGAAGGAGGAGCTTTCATAAGAAGATATCATGTCCATCACTACATAAATCCCATTGATTAATTAGTCATATCGCAAGACCTGGAGAACCATTCCACCATTAAACGTTGTAGAGTCTAATTGGGCCTCAATGGCAGGTTTGATTCCTATTGTTGAGTTAAGGGGATTTAGGACCCCTCAACAAAAATGGCGCTATAAGGAGGGCATGAATAATGAATGGTTGACAATATTTTTGACACAATATTTCACACAACCTGTAGATTCAAAACAACCCACATGCATGGCTAGTCATTCTCAATACATCCCACACACACTGAGTACTCCTGAAATGAGTAACTCACCCGAGAAAGAGGAATAAAATTTGTTCCCTGATATACCTTATGTTCTTCCTCATGAGGCTTTGAACTAGTTCAGAAGAATCACAAGATCTTACACCCGACAGATCGGAGCGCTGCCCTTAGCTATGTTACTTTCTCATAGAAAACAAGTAAGAATACCAGTGGTCGACACCCTCGACCAAGTTTTTGTGCACACATTAGAATAACTAATATATTTCTCCCTCTTTGAAATTTAACATCCTCTTAATCTAATCCCCGAAACACTAGCTGACAACTGCTCTGAGCCCAACAATTTTTCCGACGAGGAAGGGTTCAACTTTGAACGCTTAGTTTTGGAATCAGAAGAAATGGAAGATAACAACAATCATAATGAAGAAAGGGGAAACCCACCTTAGAATAATAAACCTTGGATGGCCAGAGATTCTTTGGCCATCCCTAGACAAGTACATAACCTCCCCCGACATCCAGAGAAGTTACTCCCTATATTTGACCCTGAAACCTCAGGATTGCATGAAGACCATATCAAGAAATTCATACTAGCTATCATACTAATGAATGTTCAACATGAAGACGTAGTATGCAAGATTTTCCCCTATAATTTTGAGAATTTGGCCTCCACATGGTATTTTAACTTACCTGTAGGATCCATAACCAGTTGGATGAAGTTTCAAAAGAATTTTCTAGATAAATTTGTAGAAGAAACCACTACAGAAGCTTTGATGGCCGAGTTGTTCGTTGCCACCATGAGTTCAAAGCATAAGGTTAAAGACTTCAATCAATGGTTCACCACTATCCTGAACAAATTTTAACTCGAAGCTAAACCCACTCAGGAGTTGCAAATCAAATTATATGTTAATGCTCTCCCAGATTCTATTTCCATGTTTGTGAAGAGGGCTGCCAAAACAACCTTAGCTGGCAACTTTGAAGAAGCCAAAACAATAGAGTTCCAAATGAAAGGATGTAAATAAGGCCATGTATCATTAGTTAAGAAATAAGTTCATCCTCCTCCCAGGAGAGGAATCCTGTTGACTAGACCCCTAGGGAAATAAACAGAACAAGGTACCAAAAAGGGAAGTGGAGACATAGAATACCTACAATGCATGGTTAAGAAGTTGTCAAATGAAATCATAGACATGAAAAGAAGTGCATGGGAAGGAAACCAAGGCCAGAGTCCCTATAAACTCTTTTTTAAAATAAGTTCACCTTTTAAAGAAATTTTGAACCCCCCCCCCCAAGCCAACTTGAACATTGATCTAGGAAATGTAGCATATGACTCTTTTTGTACCTATCACTAAGAGAATCACTCTGAAAGAGACTGCCCACAATGGGTGCATGCCATGAATTTGATTTCCAACCAGTTTCTAGATGAGGTTTCCCTAACCGAACAATCAAGCAACTCAGTCATGAATATTGTTGATCAAGAAGAAGTCGATCCACCAGAAGAAACATCCATGTTGATATGGGACCCTGACCTACCAATGCCTTTCAATGACCTATTTGAGGTTCAAGAACTACCCGCAGAAGTCTTGGCTATGAAAACATGAAGTAGGGGTCAACCTGTCTCAAACGACCTTACTACGGCCCAAACTTCAGGGGGGAAACCAGCTCCCAATCACTCAAAAGCACCTTTTATTCCCCAAAGAAATACTATAAACATCCATCCTTGAGAATCGCCCAAGCTATACTACAACATAGTAGAAGACTTGAAAAAATTGAAGGCAAATATATCGGTCATGGACATGTGCAGAATCCCTCAACAAAAGGATTTTTTGTTACAAGCGTTGAAATCAGTAGAAAATCCTACAACAAGCACTGACCAAGGAGAAAATATAACCCCCGTAGATCTAAGGAATAAACCAACTATGAATTCCTGCTCTAAAGATAACAATGGAAAACCTTTTTTCCCACTGTTCCTTTTGGCATTTGAAGTATTCAACAGAATCCTCCATAATTGTTTGGTGGACTCGGGAGCATCCTCCAATGTTATGCCATTGTCCATTTGAAAAAAAATTAAACGCAGTTCCTCTAAAAAGTGATAAACATGTAATTCAACTGGACAGAACCCAAGTGAAGGTTATGGGATATCTCAAACATGTAATGATCATAATAGCAACACACCCCAAATTTGTTCAAGTAATTGAAATCATTGTAGTAGATATCCCAGAATCTTATGGATTTCTACTAAGTTGAAATTGGTTTAAGAAGTTAAAAAGATACTTTAGTACAGAATGGGATCACCTTTGGCTTCCATTAAAGGGACACATGAATATGATTAGAATCTATAGGGAAAGGTATCTAAAACACATGATCACCAGCCTAGAAACTCTGAATGAGCCCTCATCGACATATTTTCCCGTGTTAGGAAATTATTCCTGTGACTCTAATTTCGGTAATTTCTCCCCCCTCTCATCTGATATCCCTTTGACTCAAAACTTTAAAATAAGTTTTGAAGAAAAAATTTCGATGACGGTGGGGGAAACTCTCTTCTGTTAGTAACTGGTGTTAGAAATCATGAAATAGGTAGGAGGAAAGGAGGAAAGTGATATAAAAAGGGAAGCTGGCGGTGTTCACTCACAAATGTGGACCTTATACTTCGATGGGTCTAAATTGCAAGAAGGTTCAGGGGTAGGGTGCATCCTCATTGATCCAAAAGGTAAACAAAATTTCTTGTCATGTAGACTAGAATTTGAATTCACAAACAACACCACTGAGTATGAAGCTCTAGTACAAGGGTTAAACAAGGCCATATAATTAAACATTAAAAAATTGAAGGTTTTTCGAAGATTCTAAAATCGTTGTTAGACAAGTAAGGAACACTATACATTGCAACTCTCCCCACCCGAGGAATTACCAACATGAAGTGCACAGACTAATAGAACATTTTGAATCCTTCAACGTTACAATGATCCCCAGAACAAAGAACACTCTTGTTGATTTGTTGGCCATTGCTTCCTCAAGGATATCACCTCTAGAAGACTATGAAACCTCTCGATTCACCATGGAGCTACTCTACAAACCATCGATGCCCAATAATATTTCTAATTGGAAGGTATTTGAAGGAGATGAACAGATCATAAAAGTTTTGACCAATCATGATAATTTTAAAGACTAGGCTATTGACGACGAAGTATTCCAGGAGCAATTGGAAGAAACTAACCCTCATACAGGTGAACCGACTGACAAACCAAGGTCGCACACGATACCAAAGGGAGTATCCAATTTAGAAAACCATTTTGACCTAAGTGAAAGATTTAAAGGGTCAAAGAACACAAAGGCAGGGGAGTTCATGTCCCATGCATGAAACTAAAAATTTAGGAACCTCGGAAAACCCCAAGAGTATAAATCTCGGCAAGATAGTATCTAAAGAGGAAATGAAGGCCTATCTCAAACTTTTCAGAAAATATAAAGATGTTTTTGCATGGTCCTACCAACATATGGAAATCTATGATAGTCATATCATTCAACACACTATCCCATTAAATCTTGAAGTGAAACCCTTCCAACAGAAGCTTCGGAAGTACCACCCATCCCTGGATCCTCTCATGTGTCAGGAGTTAAAAAAATTACTAGATGATAAGATTATCTTCCAGTTTAGACACTCTGCATGGGTAGAAAATTTGGTTCATGTGAGGAAAAATTCCGGGGAGATCTACCTATGTGTAGATTTCAGAAACCACAACATAAATTCAAAAAAGAACAACTACCCAGTCCCTCCAATGGAGAAACTCTTGTAGACCGTGTTTGGCTCAGAGATTTTCTCCCTGCCGGACAATTTTGCAGGTTACAACGAAGTTCTAGTTTTAGAGAAAGACCATTTGAAGACTACCTTCCGAACCAAGTGGGGAACCTTCACTTATAAACATATGCCCTTTGGGTTAAGAAATGCATGAGCGACCTTCCAAAGGGCGATGGATGTAGCATTTTGGGGACTAATCAAAAAGTGTGTAGTAGTCTATTTGGATGATGTGACTGTGTACTCAAATAACATAGAAGATCACATCTAACACTTAACCCAGATTTTTGAAAGGTGTAGGACATACGGTATATCCTTAAACCCTTAGAAAACTATTTTTGGTGTCGATGAAGGTAAATTGATAGGTCATATTATATCTCAAGCAGTAATTCGCATAGACCCAAAACAGATTAGGGTTATAGCTCAGCTCCCATTACCCCACAACAAAAATGATATGCAATCCTTCTCTAGGAAAATCAATTTTGTGAGGAAATTCACCCCCGATTTCATTGAAACGATCAAACCCTTACAAAAAAGTATTTGTAAATATGTTGAATTTAAGTGGGACGATGAACAAAAAATTTCTTTCAACAATATTAATACTGCAATATCTCAAGCCCCAGTGTTGCGAAGTCCTGCTTTTAGCAAATATGTTTTCCTCTATACTTTCGCCTCCGACCAATCATTTCTGCAGTATTGACTTAGAAGGATGATTTCAACAATGAGGCCCCGATATCATTCATGAGCACTAATATCAAAGGGGATGAACTAAATTACCCTACTATAGACAACAAGGCTGATGCAGTATACAAAGCATTGAAATACTTCAGATCTTATATCCTAAAAAACCGGACCAAAGTCTTCGCGCCTCACCTTGCAGTTTGATCCCTATTTACTCAATAGGAGATGGGGGAAAGAAGAGGAAATTGAATGGCAGTAGTCCAAGAATTTGATCTAGATATAAAACTTGCTAAACTGGTTAAGGGACAAGGATTATGCAAATTGGCAGCTGAAGCCTAGGACAAAGTAAATGAAGACCCCAGATAGGAGAATGAATTGGCGTTATGGTGTGGTGAAGCTGCATACATCTCCCTAGAGAAAGAGTCTTGGTATGAGAAACTGACTTATCTCCTGCATCATGGAACTTGCCCAGAAAACCTAAATCCTAGGGAAAGGAGAGCCCTTAGGTTAAAATTAGCACAAGATCACCTCATAAATTCGATGCTCTTTCATGTTTAGTATGATGGGTTAATTTTAAGATGTCTTGAACATGAAGATGCAAACAAAGTTCTGAAGGAGCTCCATGATGGTCCTGTAGGTGGAAATTTTGCAGGAAACACCACTGCTCATAAAATACTGAGAGCTGACTATTATTGGCCTACTCTATTCAAGGATGCTCACACATACGCTAGGAACTGTAAAATGTGTCAAATAAGTGCGGGGAGGGAAAAGAGAGAATTTTTCTGGCTCCAACCTATGGTCATTTCCAGGCCATTCGAGCAATGGGGGTTAGATATCATAGGAGAAATTAAAATGAGTTCTTCAAAACGTCATAGAGACATACTAACTTCCACAAACTATTTCACAAAATGGGTAGAGGCCATCCCTCTGACTCATGTAAACTAAAAGGTGGTGATCCAATTCATAGAACAACATCTGATCATAAGGTTTGGTGTACCTTCTGTCCTTGTTTTTTATAATGTCTCTTAATTTTATTCCACCCTATTAAAAGATTTTTCTCTAGATAAAGGAATCATAATCACATACTCTGCAAACTACTATCCATAGGGAAAGAGAGTGGTAGAATCAACCAATAAGAACCTAGTGAGGATATTAAAGAAAACAGTTGCAAAAAATCAGAGGAATTGGCAAATTTCACTCCATAAAAATTTATGGGCTGATAGAGTAACACCCAAGGAAGCTATAGAAAATTCCTCGTACTTCCTAGTATACGGACAAGAATCCATTCTCCCTCACAGGCTATATCTTCCATCTCTTCAACTTGCTCAGGATTCTATAGGACAACCCTCATCATTCATACAACAAAGAATCGATACCCTCCTCATGCTAGAAGAAGAAAGGGAGAAAGAAAAATCAAAGTTCATAGCTCATCAGTAGATAGTTAAAAGGTGGTTTGATAAGAATAAGTCTAAAGAGAAGAATTTTGAAGTGGGAGACTTAGTCCTAAAATGGGACAGAGAAAACGAGTCGAAAGGAAAACATTTTAAGTTTCAAAATCTATGGCTCGAACCTTTTCAGGTGGCCGAGAAAATTAGGGTAGGAACATATCGGTTCAGAATCTGAGGGGGGAACCTGATGCCCTCCCAGTGAATGGCCAAGCCCTAGAATAGTATTTTCATTAAAAAAATAAAAATAGATAAATAAATAAAAATATTTTTTTTTGTGTATGTGTGTTTTCACAATGTTTTGTTGTAGGGTAGGACGAATGTCGAATGCATTTTTTGTTTTTGTTTCTTGCTATAGTACTTCTACACTCTTGAATATTGTGTTTAGAAAGACAGTGGTTGACCTCAATTCATGTGATATGATGAAATCTTCTCCTAACTCATCCCTCACATACAACACAAGAAATGTTGGGAGACCTGTAGTTGTTTTAAAGGGTTTTCTATCTAACCTGCAGATGAAAAACCTTGGGAAAATGATGAAGTGTCTGCCTGGTGGTCTGGTAAAACCTTAAGGGAAAGGTGGTAAGATAGAAAGGACTACGTGTACATCAAAGATAGAGCTAGCAAAAAATTCACCTTCACCATCTCATTTTGCAAGTAACAAGTGTCCTCCTCTCCCACTTGCTCAGAGAATTCTACCAAAATAAAATAAACCATATCAAATGAGTGCACAGTAGGAGAGGGTATGCAGAAAAATTTGTTGGGGATATGGACTCTCACTGGAAGCAGAACATGGTCTATAACATTGGGGTGACTCTACTGGGTCTATGGACACTCGCTGGCAGCGAAGCAACACCATAACAAGTGAAAAGGATAACTAAAGGGCCTGGGGCTAGTGAATTATTTACTCGACTCTTGTCTAAGGGGGATTTAGTCAGGGTTATAGGAAATGAAGGTGGAATAAAGGTTGAAAACCCCACAGCCAGGCCCATATGCATCAACTGAGGAATTTCAAATGCAAGGATAAAAGAGGCTCTAATAAAAAACCAGTTAAGTTCTTAACCAACTTTTGCATTAGTGGATCCCGAGGTAGGAACAAAGATTCTACTTTCACCCAGTAAGTCACCATTTTTTGAGCACTCAACACACCCTAAAAAAGCCTCTGTCAAATTTTTACTTTTTTTGGGTACCACTTGATATTCTGCACTGTCTAATTTGATTTCATTTTTTAAAAATGTTTTGTCTTTGCTTATTTTCATGAATCTCCTCACCTTTTCAGGTTTTCTTGAACTTATGAAACCTCATGACTAAAAATACCTTAACACCTGAATAAAGAATCGATAGCCAAACACTTCACCGAATGTGCTTAGGGTTGACATCGAAAGGAATTCAAAGAAGGAAAAATAACCACTTGGAAAACCTCAGTTATCAAGCACTGATCTCCATCGGCATCGACAAAAGGAAGTTTTGGTTTGTGAATAAAGATATCTCTGATAGCCGATTCCCTTTTGGCATCAGTAAAAGAAGGTATGGGACAAGCTTTAATGAAGAATGGAAAGAAATCGTTGATAGTCGAAGCCCGATGCGCCTGTCAGAATTGGGGAAAACCTAGAAGGATCGCATCAAACATTCTGACCGCGATAAAATTTATTCTTGATCGTTGATACCCAATGCATTTTCGACATCAGGAATTTTTCAAGGGAACTGATTTGAAAGTGCTTTGATAGGTTTATCATCAATAGTCAATCTTGGGCACTTTTCGACATCGACAAGCTAAGGTTTTCTTTAGAACGAATAACTTAAGGAAAATCCCAAATCTGATTAATACAAGAGAATTAAGTCATCGGTCTTCAACGCAATGTGTCTTTACCAGGTAAGAGGGTCATATGTGTAGTGTTTTCCCAAGTTATCCTTAGCTCCCTAGATCTGAGTCACACCTCTGAGTAAGTGTTTCCGCATTAGAAATGTATGGTAAAATCAATCGACGTCACAAATGTTTGTAGGAGGTTATCAACGAAAAAAGTTCATAGCACACCCCTGATCCCCAATCCACCCACTGAGAGAGTGACACGATGGGGCGTTTTAACATTAGATACTATCGGATTTGGAGCATTTAAGGAGCTAATTAATACCTGATCCTACATTATTTCCTACCTCGTGTGCCAATCAAAATAGACATTTAAAATCACTGATATAACACATCACCACCCGTGCCTTTTTCATCAACTCACGATGAATTTAAGTTCTAAATATTCAGTGATAGATAAATTAAAAATTCACTCATAACCCAGATTGAATGCCTAATGTGACACGATAAGATCTCTCATGTTTAAAATCTATTGAGCCATTGTAAACGAAATCATTCTGCACGTAAGAGAATTCTGGAGCATCCAAAGGAGCAAGATGAGCAACTCGAAGGCTGTATCAATCCCGTGATTGTCAAAATAACCAGGTTTTAACAAGATTCAGAGGTATGTATCCAAGTGTGTAAATTCGTTGGCTGTAATTTTTATATGTGAGTTTCTCGTTTTACACGATCCCTCAAATTTTGTTTAAGTTGCATGAATGATGCCACCCAGAAAGCCAACTATCATACGCTCGCCGAGAGCACGGAAGCTGAAAGAACCAAAGGTAGGCAAAGGCTCTTCTCCAGGGATCGCAAAGCGATTGGAATATGTCTCAAGGCCAAAACCTTTCATTAATACAACAATGAAGAAAGTTTTCATCCAACCTCTGGCCTTTGGCGATACAGAGGCAAGAACCGGGTCAAATATGGCACTCCCACATTGGGGAGAAGTCTTTAACAAGATCAACTGGGAGGAATACCCAGAATATGTCTGACACAATGATCCAGATGTAAGGGCACTCGAAGACTAGGAGTTCTCGAACATCCAACGATCATACTTACATATGATGGCAAGCATAACCCCCATTTTTCCCTGCATAGAAGTCTTGAAGTGGCTCATCGACCACACAGACACACAGAAATATTTAATCAATGATGAAAATGGTGGGTGTGTCAGAGTGTTCCTCCCGATAGAAGGTCAGAAATACTACAAACTTAGAGACTCACAGGAGCGTCTAAACACAGAATTCGTGGTAAATTTCTATGAACACCATGACACCAGCTGGGTGATGGCCTCATGGTGGAGGGAGGACAAGAAGTTCACTAACCGGAGCACTGGATAGTATGGGATAGCCAATTTAAGGGATCCATATGTCTATCTGATGGATCTCATCTGTTGATTGTACAGAGATAAATATTGCTCGAGTTTTTCAGATCCATGGATGCCTTTGACATACACAGTTTTGATTGCCATATGTAGCTTCAACTAGGTAGCAATAATATCCAAGCAACTGAGCATCTATGTTCAGCAGGCCCAAGCGTCGAAGGAAAGGGAAGCACTGATGTTTTACATGGCTTCATACTTGCTCGATGTCATGTGCACCAAAAATGTCTTCACTGGCATGAATATGAGCTAGCATTGTAGTGTACCTTTTCACTACCGAGGTTTTCAGACTCTCAGTTACCATTCTATACATGGAATTTTTACATAATTCGTACAGGAATTATAACCACATGAATTTAACACAATTAAATGCACTTAATTCTCAGAGTAAAATATATAAGTTATTGCTATAATTAAACAAGCCATAGCATTCAACAGTAACTCATTTACATAGCGGAAAACATGATACATAAACAACACAGTTATGCCAAATGTGATAAAAACATAATTCAGATACTTATCTTTGACAGCTGTAGAATTCACCAACCAAGTGCAGGCCTTCCACGAACCTCCCAGCCTTAGACCACACTGTTCATTAGCTCAATAGTGGTTCACCCCCGAGCTGGGACCGAACTCCACCCCAAGGCAAGGAATCCTAGGCTAGGCTGAGGTTACAGGGAAGATAGCACATACACATCCACTAGGAAGAAAGCTCTCCTAGGAATCTCCCATGCTCACTGCCCACAGACCCTCATTCCCCACATGCCTATTCCACCCCAGGAGAGTGCACCTTCTCTGTCACCTAGACAATCCTTCGGCTGCCAGTCTCCCTTACCTTGGGTTACAGGAACAGACCGGACTAGAATTCTCCGGGCTCTATGGAAGCTACATGGTTCCTTCCAGGAGTTCTCTTCTCCCTCTATGCACTCTCTCACCTGGAGGAGTCGCTCACAGGCCAACAAGCCTCACGCAGTCCAGTACTATGTGGTCACAACAATCCATGGGAAACACAGACAAATGCTTCCCAAAACGGTTCAGCAGTCACAGGATAATCTCACGGGATGATTTCGGAACAAGCTCACGCACAGGCTAGCTCAGCTTTTCCCCAAAAACCAAGGATTCTTCCACTCGAGTTCAACATAGGGTTCCTGTTTAGGAAATGCACTCCTGGGTTTGCCTAGAACAAAACACAGACTCACAGCTCTGGACAGGGTGTACACGGTTTCCTTCGGACAACACAAGCTTTTCGGCTTTCTGAGATGAACCAGGGTAATCTGGAAGATGGCATCCATGGCTCTCCCCAGGACAGTCGGATCAAATGGATCCTCCCCCCCCTCACGGCTTACTGCATTGGTTTTATTTGCATGCACCAGGGTTGACACTTGTCACCCTGGAAACTGCATGCGTTCCATCCATACGCCTTCCTCCCACCACTTGGGAAATCACGTTTCCTTCCAAAGGACTTAGGAAAAAATAATATTCACATGGCTCTTTTTTTTTGGAAATAATATTAAAATATTATTCTAGGCCTAAGTCCCCTAGGCTTAGCCCCTAGGCTCAATACTCATCCCCTTTCCCACCTTCCAGCCCCTAATTCCTTGCCCACTCTCTGGACGCTTAGTCCCCCATCACACATTCATCGTGGTCGGTCTGCACTGGCGGTGTTTATATTTTATTAATTGATCTGCATACATACAAGTACATCAACAGGCTCCTAGCCTTCAACACTTAGGCTCCCTGGCCTAACAAACACATAAGCCTTCTATCTTATACAAAACTTGCCTCACCAGCCTATAGAACACATTTACAATTCTTTGCATATAACATGATCTGTAACGGGGCTCAACCTTGGGGACACTACAATCCCCCTCCCCTTATTTGTGCACTGTCCTCAGTGCAACTTACACTGTCTCTGCAAGTCTTTAAAAATTTTCAAAAAGATGCGGGTACTCTGCCTACATAAATTCTTCATGCTCCCATGTCGCGTCCTCAGGACCGTACCAGGTCCACTGGACCTTTACAAGCCCTATAGCTCGATTCTGGAGCTGCTTGTTTTTCCTGTCCAATATGCGCACAGGATGCACTTCCAGGATACCTTCTAGTTCCACCTGAATCACAGTCCAATCGATAACATGATTAGCATTAGGTACATATTTCTTAAGCAGTGAAACATGAAACACCTTATGTACAGTCATAGATGCAGGTAATGCAAGCATGTATGCAACTGGCCCAATCCTTTCCAGGATCTCAAATGGCCCACAGAATCTTGCTGCCAACTTGGAATGACTTCCCAATTTCAGGGAACTCCTGATAGCTTTCACTTTCAGGAAAACATGGTCACCCACTTTGAATTCTTTATGGGTTATGTTACTATCAGCGTAACTTTTCTGCCTGTCTTGGGCAGTTTTCAAATTCTGTTTGATTTTGATCATCTGATCTTCCATCTCTTTGAGTAGTTCAGGTCCAACTACTACTCTGTCAGCTGGATTATCCTAGCTCACTGGAGTGTTGCACTTTCTTCCATAAAGTGCCTCAAATGGGCTCATCTTCAGAGATGTATGATACCCATTATTGTAAGAAAATTCTACTAGGTGTAGGTAGTCTTCCCACCTTGATGGTTTATCCATCACATACATTCTCAGCATGTCTTCTATTACTCGGTTTACTCTCTCTGTCTATCCATCAGACTCGGGATGATATGTTGTATTGAAGTTCAGATTCGTTCTGAATCCTTTGAACAATCCTCTCTAGAAATTCAAAGTGAATTTCAGGTCCCTATCAGACACAATTGTCTTTGCCTGTCCTGGGCAGCTTTCAGATTCTGTTTGATTTTTATCATTTGATCTTCCATCTCTTTGAGTAGTTTAGGTCCAACTACTGTTTTGTCAGCTGGATTATCCCAGCTCACTAGAGTGTTGCACTTTCTTCCATAAAGCGCTTCGAATGGGCTCATCTTCAATGATGCATGGTACCCATTATTGTAAGAAAATTCTACCAAATGCAAGTAGTCCTCCCACCTTGATGGTTTATCCATCACATACATCCTCAGCATGTCTTCAATTACTCTGTTTACTCTCTCTGTCTGTCCATCAGACTCGAGATGATACACTGTACTAAAGTTCATATTCGTTCTGAATCCTTTGAACAGTCCTTTCCAGAAATTCGAAGTGAATTTCGGGTCTCTTTCAGACACAATTGTCTTAGGAATTCCATGCAAGCATGCAACTTCTTTTAAAAAGATATCAGCAACATCTGCTGCTCTGTGGGTGGTTTTCAGTGGAATAAAAGGGGCAGCTTTGGTAAGCTTGTCCACCACCACCATGATTGAATCATGCTGCTTTCTTGTTCTGGGAAATCCTATGATAAAATCCATTGTTACCACGTCCCATTTCCACTCAGGAATGGGTAAAGGCTGTAACAACCCTGCTGGGTGTCTATGCTCAGCCTTAACCCTTTGGCATTCCATACATCTGGCGATGTATTCAACAATTTCTTTCTTCAACCCCGGCCAAAAATAATGCCTTTTGACTGCTGCCACAGTCTTTTGATATCCAGGATGACCAGCATAAGTCACATTATGCATTTCTTTTAGAATTTCCAGCTTCAACTAATTTGCCTGGCATTTAAAGTTGGCTGATCAAATAAATACTTCAGACCGTTATGGTCTGTTCTCAACTTGAATTTCTTTCCCATGAGGTAATGTCTCCATTTCCTCAATGCATGGACAACTGCTGCCAGCTCTAAATCATGAGTGGCATAATTCTTTTCATGCTCTTTCATCTTTCAAGATTCATAACAAATTACGAATCCTTCTTGGCTGAGAACTCCTCCCAGCCCCTCCTTACACGCATATGTGCATACTACATAATCCTTGTCTGGATCTGCAATCTTTAGGATGGGAGCACTAGTGAGCAGCGACTTCAATTGCTGGAAGCTGCTCTCACATTGTTCAGTCCACTGGAACTTCTTCTCCTTCCTTTGCAAGGAAGTGATAGCATGAGCTATCCTGGAAAATCCGGCTATGAACCTCCTATAATAACCTGCTAGACCCATAAAGGATCTAACTTCTGTCACATTTCTGGGCACTGGCCACTCTTGAATGGCCTGTACCTTCTTAGGATCCACAACGATCCCCTCTTCAAAAATAATGTGTTCCAGATAATGGATCTTCTTTTGGTAAAATGAGCACTTGCTCAGTTTTGCGTACAGCTGGTGTTCTCTCAACACCTGCAACACCATTCTCAAGTGTTGTTCATGTTCTTCCTCTGTCTTGGAATACACCAAGATATCATCCAAGAAGACTATGACAAACTTGTCCAGATAATTTATGAACACTCCATTCATTAAGCACATGAATACAGCAGGCACGTTGGACAGTCCAAACGGCACCACAGTAAACTCATAGTGACCGTACCTTGTTCTAAAGGTGGTCTTGCTGATGTCTTCATCTTTTATCCTCACCTGATGATATCTAGATCAAAGATCTATTTTTGAAAATACTTTTGCATCCTTCAACTGATCAAAAAGATCATCAATCCTTGGCAGAGGATATTTGTTCTTGACAGTGACTTTATTCAACTGTTGAAAGTCAATGCACAGCCTCAACATTCCATCTTTCTTCTTTACAAATAATACTGGGGCTCCCCACGGTGACACGCTGGGACGAATGTAGCCTTTCTTTAAGATCTCTTCGAGCTGCAGTTGCAACTCTTTCAGCTCTGGTGTGCTCATTCTATAAGGAGATTTCGAAACTAGAGCTGCTCCAGGCATCAGATTTATAGAAAAATTGATGTCCCTCTTCGGAGGTAGTCCAGGCACCTCCTTAAATACATCCTTGAACTCCTTGAGTACTTCATGGTCTTCCAAATTTGAGACCACATTTTGGAATACTTCTTCCACCCGGGCTGCAAATAATTGACAGCCTTTCTGGTAACATTTCTTCAGCTACATGGCTGAGATTTCTCTAACAGCCACGGCTCTGGGAATTCCTTGGACTATTACCTGGTTTCCTTCTTCGTTCAGACATGTGAAACTCTTGTTTCAACAATCCAAAAGGGCATGGTGTTGGTCCAACCAGTCCATCCCAATTAAGAAATCATATGAGCCTAAAGGTAGAATGTTCAATTCAGCCCTAGTGCTCATTCCTTTCATGTCCATTGAACAGGACTTAACCAATTTAGTGACCTTCCTCTTGGTCCCTGTGGCTAACTGCACTAACCAAGACTTCTCATGTTTGCTCTTCGTTAGATTCAAACTTTCCACCACCCTAGGATCTACATAACTGTGGCTAGCCCCTGAATCAATCAAAATAACAAGTGGTCGGTTGTTGATCATACCTTCTACTTCAATCATGTGTGATTGAAATTCTGCTTGCTTGTTATCCAGGGCTGCGTAGATCCTCGACATTTTGTTGCCCATATCCTCCACTGTTTCAGTGTGCTGAACAGTATGAACAGTTCTTTCTTTGTCTTTTCTATGGGGGCAGTCTCTGTACCTATGATTCCCTTTACAGCCCCAACACCTTTACAGCCCCAACACTCCATGGGTGGAGGCCTTGGCATCTGTTCACTCCCTTCAACTTTCTTGGGCTCTTTAAAAGATGACTGTCCCCAAGGACTGTTTCTGAAAAAGGAAGGCTTGCTTCCCTTCTGCCTCAGTTCTTTCTTAAACCTCTTCTGGTTATCCCAAGCCTTTCGAAAGGTAGGCTTTTCCATTTGCTATTCATATAGGCATTTCTCCCTTCTTATGGTTTCTTCCATGGTCTTAGGATCATCGTATTGAATTTTGTCACCAATAGAAGGTGGCAGTCCACTCAGATACCTCTGAATTTTAACAGCCTCATCTTTGATAAATGGAACATACTTTAGCAGTTCCAAAAAACTTCGTTCATACTCATCCATGGTCATACTGCCCAACTTGAGTTCAAAGAACTCCTTCATCTTTCTGTCATAATATCTTTTAGTTAGGTATTTCTTCTCAAAATACCTCTTAAACTCCTTCCACATGACCTCTTTCTCTCTGATGTGCTGCACTTGCACAAACTGATCCCACCACATGGATTCTTTTCCTTTCAGTTGGTACATTGCAATTCTTCCTTCTGCATGAGCAGAATAATTCTGCAGTTGGAAGTATTTCTTCATGCCAAGCAACCAGGTCTTGGCATCTTCCTCCTTCTTATGTTCTCCATCAAATGTTGGAGGTTTAATTTTATTCATCTCTCCTTTCAATTCCTCTCTTCCAGATTTTCGATGTTTTCGGGTAGGTGATGGGCTTGAACTACTGTGTGTCTTACTGTCAAAATGTCTTTGGGAGAGACTATGATGTCGGCTACCACTCCTCGATCTGCTTCTTCTCCCATGAGTTCTGCGACTCTCTGTCATACCTGAGTCTATTCCCTTCTCAAGTTTCTTCTCTATTCTTTCCAGACTCTGCAAGAATTTTAAGTTTAATTTCCCTTGCCGATCCTTGACTTTCATGAGCTTTCGGCTATCAGCTCGACACTCCTTGGCCTCTCTTTGTAGCCCCTCAATGATTTTCATCATATGTCCCTCCTTATCCATCTCTTTTCCATGCCCATTAGAGTTCGATCCTTTGATTCCCTGGTTAACATTATTTCCTTCTTGTTCATCTTCTATTTCAGGGGCAATTTGCATTTTTCCCCACTCCATACTTGGAGTTGATTATCTGGAGTTTTGGCCTTCGTTGAACTCTGCACATGCACTGTGCAATTGAATTTGAAATTTGTCAGGCCATTAAACTTCATGAACAATCCACAACATTCATAATTAATACGAACAAGAACGAAAGACATTTCAACTTCACAAAGTTTTCTGAGCTCTGTCTGGCTCTGTGTTTTTCGGGTGTCCGAAACTTCAATTTCAGTTATTTCAGGACTTCAAGTTTTCGGGGTTTCACAATTCCTGATGTCGAGGGTCATGGTCCTCTGGGATTCCCGATCTTCGATGACCCCTTTTTGCGTGCTAGCCCTCTATGATCCTAGCTCCTAACGCATATGACCATGCACCATGACCATGGTTTTCTCCCTCTCGTGACTATTCCTATCGGAGTTTCGTCACTTGCGCTGTCAACAGGTGCATGTCTTCACAACCCCCAATTTTCCGATCTCCTATATGCCTTAGCCCTCCAAGCTAAGCCCTGGCCGATGTGACCGCTAACTCGTAACCCTGGCCTTATCCCTTATCGGAGCTATGAGGTTTGTGATGCCTCAATACATACACCCGCAGAATTCCTGATCTTCCTAATCCCAATGCTCTGTTATGTGGACAGCTGGCCTCCACTTCACCACTGTACTCCTTCTCTGTTGTACTGATAGTTGTTCCCCACTCATCAAGGTTTTCAATACCATGATGTGCCTACCCACGGGACTTGCGATTTCCCGATGAACTTGAAAGACCGATGGAATTACTCCTTGTCGGGACTTCTACGATGGCAGATCTCTGCCATGTGTCCCCTAATATGAACGGTCCAGATCATGTCGCGAAATCACGGATCGCGATTCCGTGTGACAAGATTTCTATGTGTTCGAGAACTCTGATTCTCCGAAATTCCGACTCACTCTACCCTACGAGTCCACAGCACAGCTGTTGCTCACTATCATGATGGCACGCGGCAAGATCATGCGGTTCCACGTCACTTTCGACGACGGCACCGGGTCCTATTGGCACACAGTACAACTCCACGTGTCCATGTGGTACAGTTCCCAATTGAGGTTTCGGGTATCAGGGTTTTGGGATTCCCAACAACATGAGTTCCTACTCTCATGAACTCCCGATCTCCGATTTCCCAAGGCGCCTTTGTCTTAACCCCCTCGGCTATGCCGAGATCCATGTGACCTCTACCTTGTGACCATAATCAAACCACTCATCGGGGTTTCGGGGTTCGGAGTTTCACAACGCCTGGACTCCTTGTCCCCACGATTCCCAATTTCCTGAATCCCGATGGATGACTCTTCTATCGGGACTTTCCCCGATAGCCTGGATTACTTCCACACGTCCACAAACAATGTACAGTCCCAATTCAATCTTGGGATTTTGGGACCTTTGATTCCCCGATGACTCCAATATCCTGACGCCTCTCCGGGACTTCTCCTCTACCCATGAGGACTTAAACCTTGTGCAACTTCTGTCAATTCGGACGGTTGACGGGTAATCCCACAGTGATCTTACAACCCACGATTTTCCCTGAGTTTAAACTCCCGATGTGGCCGTAACCTCCTGTGAAGTATCCAAAGGTTTTAAACCTTGTGCACATTCTCAAGATCTGATGGTTACAAGGGTTCACCTTCCCTCCTGAATAGATCCTACGGTTCTAACATCTTGGTGTAGAGACCTGTCTACCCGTGGCCATAGACCACACCCGTTGTGGTTACATAGCACCGCTATACCTCCTGAGCTTTAAAAGAAACTCGTCAAGTATCTCCGTGATGCTTCGGAGTAAACCAGGGTTCGAAATTGGTCTTCCAGACCAAATTTTCCCTCACATTCTCAGTCCAAAGACCGCTCCACTGGCCCATCTAGGCTCAGTGTCAAAACCTTCACTCTGATACCAATTTGTAGTGTACCTTTTCACTACCGAGGTTTTCAGACTCTCAGTTACCATTCTATACATGGAATTTTTACATAATTCGTATAGGAATTATAACCACATGCATTTAACACAATTAAATGAACTTAATTCTCAGAGTAAAATATATAAGTTATTTCTATAATTAAACAAGACATATCATTCAACAGTAACTCATTTACACAGCGGAAAACATGATACATAAACAACACAGTCATGCCAAATGTGATAAAAACATAATTCAGATACTTATCTTTGATAGCTGTAGAATTCACCAACCAAGTGCAGGCCTTCCACGAACCTCCCAGCCTTAGACCACACTGTTCATTAGCTCAACAGTGGGTCACCCCCGAGCTGGGACCGAAATCCACCCCAAGGCAAGGAATCCTAGGCTAGGCTAAGGTTACAGGGAAGATAGCACATACACATCCACCAGGAAGAAATCTCTTCTAGGAATCTCCCACGCTCACTGCCCACAGACCCTCATTCCCCACATGCCTGTTCCACCCCAAGAGAGTGCACCTTCTCTGTCACCTAGACAGTCCTTCGGCTACCAATCTCCCTTACCTTGTGTTACAGGAACAGACCGGACCGGAATTCTCTGGCCTCTATGGTAGCTACAGGGTTCCTTCCAAGAGTTCTCTTCTCCCTCTGCACACTCTCTCACCTGGAGGATTCGCTCACAAGCCAACAAGCCCCACGCAGTCTAGTACTGCATGGTCACAACAATCCATGGGAAACACAGACAAATGCTTCCCAAAACGATTCAGCGGTCACAGGATAATCTCATGGGATGATTTCGGAATAGGCTCACACACAGGCTAGCTCATCTTTTCCCCAACAACCAAGGATTCTTCCACTTGAGTTCGACATAGGATTCCTATTCAGGAAATGCACTCTCGGGTTTGCCTAGAACAAAACATAGACTCACAGCCTTGGACAGTGTGTACACGGTTTCCTCCGAACAACACAGGCTTTTCGGCTTTCCGAGATGAACCAGGGTAATCTGGCAGATGGCGTCCACGGCTCTCCCCAGGACAGTCGGATCGAATGGATCCACCCCCCTCTCATGGCTTACTACATTGGTTTTATTTGCATGCACCAGGGTTGACACTTGTCACCCTGGAAACTGCATGCGTTCCATCTGTACGCCTTCCTCCCACCACTTGGGAAATCACGTGTCCTTCCAAAGGACTTAGGATAAAATATTATGCACATGGCTCTTTTTTTTTGGAAATAATATTAAAATATTATTCCAGGCCTAAGCCCCCTAGGCTTAGCCCCTAGGCTCAACACTCAACCCCTTTCCCACCTTCGAGCCCCTAATTCCTTGCCCACTCTATGGACGCTCAGTCCCCCATCACTCATTCATTGTGGTCGGTTTGCACTAGCGGTGTTTATATTTTATTAATTGATTTGCATACATACAAGTACATCAACAGGCTCTTGGCCTTCAACACTTAGGCTCCCTGGCCTAACAAACACATAATCCTTCCAGCTTATACAAAACTTGGCTCACCAGCCTATAGAACACATTTACAATTCTTTGCATATAACATGATCTGTAACGGGGCTCGGCCTTGGGGACACTATAGGCATGTTGAAGAAATCTCGGTCCATGTCTACTTCAATGTGCTATGATAAAACAAGTATAAGAAATTCCACTCTCTCATCTGCAATGAATTCATCACCCAAATTTATTTTATTCTTTTTAAGAAGGAATTCCCAAGGCTATCGGTGACAACAAAAAATATGATATCCAAGGTACGCCATTGGTATTTGGATGAGTGCACCACCTACATCAGGGCGTTTGGGGCCACCAGAGCACCACATATCCTACCAGCTCATGTCCCAGATCGGTTGGTATTAGGATAAATATGTTATCAAACCATCTTGTAGGGATACAATTCCACCCTGGTCAAGGACAAGAAATGAGCATTCATACCCTATGTTTTCCATGTAGGGTTCTACTTGGTTAAGGACACCTCTCAAGTCAAAGAAGAAGGGCTGAGCCAACTTGAGTTTAGAGTCTTGATGGGGAGATTCTGCAAGCATGATCCAAAGGGCCTAGTCTTGCAACATGCTTCATAGGTGTCTTCCTTTTGGCCGTATGCTCATGACAAGTTCTAAGATGAAGTCTTCACAAAGAGCGTCCAGGACTAGGATGAGGTGGTGCAAAGGATGGTTGACCCGAAAATGACTAGGTTCAAGGCCATGAGCATGGATGAATAGGTAGAAACAATAGAGCAGTCAACTCAAGAGGCCCTCAGATCAAGGGAATAAATCAGAGCAGCAGAGGAAGCAGAGGTTTCCCCGGTGGCTCCGGTACAGAACATGGGACTGTCTATGATACCAGAGGCACAGGCAAGGAGATTTATCCTAATAGAATAGGAACAACGAGTAATTTATCAGCTGCAGAATGACTCAGACCTCGTAGGAATGACAAGGGTCCCTTACGACAACCCAATTGAAGGTTGCGTAGGTCCAAGTGGCCCAAAGCTAATACAAATTGACGAAATCATCAGGGTAGATAACCTTGAACTTACAATGCCACATGTCAGATCACCAAGGGACATTTCAAATCAAACAAATACAACAAGGACATGAGGGAGAGCAAGTGCACTAAAACCCATCCATGAATTAATAACAATCTATGATGATGAGGAGAGTTCAGAATTGTCCTTGGTGACTCCGATGCATATCACAAAAGAAAAGGAACCTTAGAAGGGATCTTCCCCAGCTCCCAATGCTCAAATTCAAGGCCTTCTAAAGAATGACTAGGAGGTCGAAAGTGTCTTAGACACTGAGCTACTCGATGTACCAGAGACCCAAGAATATAGCTCGAAGGACAAGCCAAGGTCGGGTGAACAAAAAGAAGAAGTTCCATAGCAGGAAATTAACATCTCAGCAGTCGATTATCAAGTAAGTACCGAGCCTACCCCTGATGCTTCAATTTCAACTGGTACTTTACCTCCCGATGAGAAACAACCAGAGGCTAGACCTTCGTAACACATGGAAGAGGTTCAAGAACCTAGTCTTGAAAAACTATACACCGTCAGGAGCCTGGGAAATATGATTACCTAGGGAGATCAACATCATCCCCAAACCCATGGATGAGGTTGTTAATATACAATCCATCGCCTATGACCGGAAGAGGAAATCCATCGTGAAGATAATTACTAAGAAGATGAGGTTTATTTTGGATTGCTCCATCCTCATCACCATAGAAGAAAAATTGATTAGCATGAAGCATGCCAGGACATCTGAGATTTTTGGCACAGGGATGGAAATCACAAATCCCATCCTGGATAGAGAGAAAAGGGATTAAGAGGAGTTTGCCTTTGTGTTGAAGGAGTTGGAACATCTACACAATTTAGAGAAATATTATCAAGACTCCACATAGGCCATGGTGTTCTTGAGAAATGAATTCCAAGACACCTATAGTAAATTCACAAATGAGCGACAGTTGTTCACTATAGGAATAAACGATTTCTAGGAAGACACCCTCATGGCACCGACGACATGAAAATATATGGAAATATGGTATGAGAAGGCACACCAAGCAGTGGAAAGGATGGATTACATTAGTGTCGTTCAAAAGGGACTAGACATCGAAGAGAATGACATTCAGGTACTAAGGGATAGAAACATTGATAGCATAAAGAAGTCGGTCGAATACTGTGTGAAAATGTTGCAAGAACCTCATCAGGAAATCCAAGAGAAATGGGTTGAGTGCGAAAAGAGATGGACCAAGATCAACCAAGTGATGAGAGACATCGGCCTCCCAGAATTCAACACACCTGATGACTTTGTCGAATTGCATGACATAGTCAAATTACATGTCGAACAAGACTCATCATGGGCTACGGAGATAGAAAAGCTGGCGAAAATAGCACCAAGGCAAGTGCAATAGTTCATGGAACACCCAATCAAGGCTCAGAATGTGTTACAATAGTTAAGTGATAGAATGGTCATGTATCGAGCATGGGCAATAGAGATAAAGGAGATCCTTTCAGCTCAGATGGGCCAACACAGATTCCCATATGCCAACACATGCGAGGATCTCTTCGTCCAATGGTCAAAGTATGAGAATATTCATCCTATCAAGTGAAACCATTTGATGACTCTTAGAATACTGATTGATTAAAACTCCATGTGGCGATGTTTTTTTTTACTTAGCTTGCACTTTTGATAGATATTTTTAGTTAATAATATGTTATAAATAGAAGGATCGACCTGTTAGCAGAAATCGATGGTTTTTTTCGAAGACCCTCATTTTTGGATTGTAAAGAACTATTTCGGAGCTACCTTAATTGATAAGTCTTGTTTAGGACCAGTGACAATTTTTCTATTTTTTTCATCAAAAGCATCTGTGATTGGATCTAAAGAATAATTATTTATGATTTCATCTCATGAATGGATGTTATAATGAGTAAGAGCCTCTAAATCTATTGATAAGTTATCTAATTCAATAGTTTTATAGTTATTGTCTCTAATGATGAAGAGTAAATCATTGTGTTAATATGTGATTGATGATTAGAGTGGAGGAACTATTTTCCTTGCAATCGTTTATTTCATGTATTTTTTCTTCTGATAATCGTATCTCACTCAATAATTGGAACAACAACAGGTTAATGTATTAGTACTAGGCTTGTTGTAGGTGTAAGAATCATTGTCTGCATGCTTGAGTATGAGGTTTATCTCGAGCTCAGCCTTCCTCAATAGTTAAGTCCTTTCTCCTTTGTTACCTAGCTGGTTTATACCATCATTTATCTTGTATCAGTCCCACCTATAAGAGAAAATACAAAAAGAGAACATTTAGACTGAAGGAGGAGATTTCACAAGAAGATATCCTATTCATCACTACATAAATCCCATCGATTAATTAGCCGGATCGCAATATCTAGAGAACCATTCCACCATTAAACATTGCAGAGTCTAATTGGGCCTCAGTGGCAAGTTTGGTTCCTTTTGTTGAATTAAGGGGATTTAGGACCCCTCAACAGAAATGGTGCTAGAAGGAGGGCCTGAAGAATGAATGGATGACAATATTTTTGACACAATATTTCACACATCATGTATATTCAAAACAACCCACATGCATGGCTAGTCATTCTCAAGACAACCCACACACACTGAGTACTCCTTAAATGAGTAACTCACCCTAGAAAGAGGAATAACATATATTCCCCATGATACCTTATGATCTTCCTCACGAGGATTTGAACTAGTTTAGAAGAATAACAAGAGCTTATGCTCGACATATCAGAGCGCTTACCTTAGCTCCATTACTTCCTCATAGAAAACAAGTAAGCAAACGAGTGGTCGACACCCCCGACTAGGTTTTTGTGCACATAGTAGAAGACCTGATATATTTTTCCCTCAATAAATCAAATATCCTCTTAATCTAATCCCCAAAACATCAACCGACAACTGCTTCGAGCCCGACAATTTTTCAGACGAGGAAGGGTTCAAGTTTGAACACTCAATTTCAGGATCAGACGACATGGAAGATAACTATGATCATAATGAAGAAAGGTGAAAACCACCTTAGAATAATCAATGTTGGTTGACCAGAGATTCTCTATCCATCCCTGGATGAGTGCATAACCTCCCCCGACATCTAGATAAGTTACTACCTAAATTTTACATTGAAACCTCAGGATTTCCTGAAGACCATATCAAGAAATTCATACTAGCTATCAGACTGATGAATGTTCAACATGAAGACGTAGTATGTAGGATTTTCCCCTATACTTTTGAGAATTCAGCCTCCACATGGTATTTCAACTTAATTGTAGGATCCATAACTAGTTGGATGAAATTTCAAAAGGATTTTCTAGATAAATTTGCAGAAGAAACCACTACAGGAGCTTTGATGGCCGAGTTGTTCCTCGCCACCATGAGTTCAAAGGAGAGGTTAAAAACTTCAATCAATGGTTCACCACTATTATGAACAAATTTCAACCTGAAGCTGAACCCACTCAAGAGTTTCAAATCTCCAAGATTCTAAGGCCTTCCAATTAATCACACTGTATAGTTCTTGAAGTATATAAGCGATATAGAATGGGAAGGGGAGGATGTTCAGGTAAAATTTTTCATACTTTCTATGCCATATTTCTTGCAAGATTGGTTTAAGAGTTGTTGTGAATATAGGGGTATATCATCTTTCGTAGACCTCATTAGTAAGTTTATTGATTTTGTCAAACCACAATGCCAGAAATATGAAGATGCCCTTAAAAATCTCATAGTATCCCTAGAGGACAAAGGATTCACCACTGAGATTGTGGAAGATCTTAGGGATGTGTACCATACTCAATACCAAGAACCCTCTGATATAGAAGGAGATATTTATGAAGAAAATTTTCAACCCCTTGAAGAGGAGAAATGTTTTTTCCATGATTCGATAGAATGCAATAAATATTTAACTAGAGAAGTGAATTATGAGGATGAAGCACTAGTAACCACTCCTCCATCTGATGAAGCTCTCCAAGATCCTATCTCTCTTACACAAGATGAAGAGAATGAGTTGAGTCATTTTCCTTTCCAATGTTTTGATGACACTTTGTTATATGATTCATAAGGTGAAGAAGTAAGGGAACCCTTGGAAGAGCTAGCTCCTTCATTTTCTGATGAAGATGAAGAGATGAGTCTTGGTGATGATGTATTGGACCCTCTTCCATTTGATGAATTCATCCAATCCATTGATGCTCTTGCACAACAAGAAGTGAAAATGGTAAGTTATTTCCCTTTCCAATATTTTGATGATGCTTTTTTTTAAGATTTGGAAAGTGAAGAAGTACTAGAGGATCCCTTGGATGCATTAAATCCTTCATGTTATGATAAATGTAGTGACATTGTTGATAATATTGATGAGTTCATACATGTTGTAAGACATAAGTGGGATGTGATTGGTTCTAATGAGGATCCCATTTATGATATGGAAGGACATTTCCAAATGTTTCCTTTACAACTATCATATGAGGTTACTAATTATTCTGACATCTGGAAACAAGGAAATGATATAGTCACAGAGATATCCAAGGGTGACCTAGTTCTATTTTCTCCTGATGATTTTTGGTCATACCTTGAAGATTTTGATAAGTACTCCTTTGAGAACTTGGATTGATTTTATGAAGGAGATTATCAACCAACATTGTGATCATATATTCATAGAGGTGAGGACATGAATTTCCCAAAGCAAGGTACTTGTGACAAGGTTCTCCATCCCCCTTCGATTACTTTACCTAGCTATGTCATTAAGGGTGTAGTTGGGAAAAATGTCCCTTGTCTTGAATTTTATCCAGGGAAAAGCCTACATTCAGAATTCAAGGGTAGGTTGAAAACCTTAAAAATAAGCTTATTATCTTAGTCTTTCAACCTTCCCTTAATAAATTATCAATCATCCTCTAGGTTCCTACTAGTCCCTTCCCAGGCCTTAGGATGTGAAGACATCCAAGGTAGCCAAACTTCATACTTTTTGGGTCATTTTTTTGAGCCTTTGATTTTTCACGATCCATTTGTGAGATGGATTGATAACTTTTCTATAAGAGTGACTTGGCATAATTTTTTCCCTCCCACCTACCTCCATGAGCTATAATTTAGGATTTTGGATGATGTGATACATGTTCTAACTCATGTTATTTTTGTGCTTAACTTATCATTGTTTTGGTTCATGATGAAGCACAAAGGTAGGTATTATGATATATTTCTAGGATGGTTTCACTGGTTATTTGACTACACCTAGAATTCAACCAACATGTAAGTATAGGTAGGTAGACATTTACATCCATTGTATATATCATCTGCATATCATGCTAGTGTAGTTTCATTTTCACATTGTATTTTTTCATTATGTATATATGCATTATTATATTCATTCCATATATCATATATGAGCGAGGGGTGATATCACCACCCTAAACATTACTAATTCATTTTGTTGAGATCTAGCAGATATACATCATGCCATAGATGTTGAGGTTCTCATGCCCTCTACGGTGAGCACATGTCCCCGAGTTGGATCCAGATGTTATCCCCTATCCTAGGGATAACTAAGGAGATTATCTCTTGAGGCCCACATGTCCTAGACATGGAGTAATGAGAGTTAGATGACTTGATATTGGCCCCAAAGGGCCCATCTTTTCTTTAGTGCATCCCATCTATCAACAACAACAACATCCATCCCACATGCCTGGTCCTAAAGTAGCAGTGGGTCTTGCTCCATGAGGTACATGACCTAGACTGGTATTCACTTGGGAAACACACCAAAATTGAGGAGGATTAGCCCAATAGGACATCTTGAGACCCTCTCCAAACCTGAATTGTTAAAATGCATAAGGTCTTTGAGCATTTGTCTAGGTAAAGGGGGGTTTGATGCACATGTTTGGGTAATTTGATTATTGGATGTGATTGAGATTGCTATGATCCATGTGAATTATGAGCCCACAAAGGGTGTACCTTTTGTTGTTGCAAGACCATGCCTGATGGATATGTACATATGGGGAGATGATTAGCTTAGACCTCCATGCGGCTGAAATCCCAACAGATGGATGTTGTGACCCCAACCAGGGGTAGAGAGACACCATAGGATGGCACTAGGAATAAAGAAGGAAATTTTCCTTGAGACACTCTATAAGACATAGACCCAGGGGGTTATTTCCCTTCCACCATGACATTGGCCCTTGAAGGCCCCTGACGTCATCATGTTGACCCTTGACATCATCCGGTTAGGGTTTGGCATTTATGAGGACAGTTTGGTGCTAGTTGGCACGTGTGGAAACATTTGAGGCCTTTGTAGGCCTAGAGTTTTTCATTTGAGGCCTAGAGTTCCATGTTGGGGGTTTAACGTCACTATATAAGGGAATGACATAATATCTAAAAGTGAAATTAAGGTTTTAATTATTGATTTTATGTAAAATCTAGAATTTTGATGTAATTTGGCCATGACAGCCTCTTATGACCTAAAAAATAACTAAAGGTCATTGATATTGTATAAACAAGAGATAAAAATATCCTATTTTTTCATCATTCACTCATCACAGAAGTGGTGGTCTGAAATTCAACCCTCTTTAAGGGTTATTGGTTTAAATATAGTGGTGCACACTTCTTGGAGGAGGCATTTCTTGGTGTATTTTAGAAAATGTTCATGTGGACGATCTTCAAATAGGGTTTATGCTTGATTATTATTGGTGAAGTAAGTGAAAAATATGAATTTCCTTATTATGAATGAATTCTTATGGTTAATTTACTTGTTTCATGTCTAAGATTATGAAATTGCTTGCATGAAACCTTAGGAGAAAGACATATGTTACTATCTTTTTCTCTATAGTATTCCATGTGCTAAAATTTCCTGAAAGACACCCATATTTAAGTAGATACTAGAGACCTACCATTGTAGCACTCTAGTAACCCTACTTTATTTCCCATTGCATATTTTATTACAATTTGTTCAAGGAAAAGATAAATCTCTAGGGCCTAACCTTTGTTACTTTCTAGCAATTATTTCTAGGAATTGGATGTTTGAGGCCTTGGGATACCAACACATTTATCATCCTCTCCATCCCTTTGAAATAACATTATCATTTCTATTTTTCCTCTAATATTTGTTGCTTCCCTTATTGACTCCATTACCCTAGAAAGGCACTAGTCTACCACTTGCAAGTTTTGATTGATCAAACAAACACTCAAGATTTTATCCTTGAAGCTTTTACTAACATTTGCTAACCCTAAACTAGACTAACTCATTAGATAACTTGTTGTTGGTGAGATCGGAAGAGCGTCGTGTAGGGAAAGAGTGTAGATCTCGGTGGTCGCCGTATCAT
>CBVK0100020331.1:0-39584 GCA_900067695.1 Picea abies
CCCATTTAAATTAGCGGAATGATGGGATGTTTTCAACACAAAATAAGATTAGATTGTGTCATTTAATGGGCCAATTAATGTTTCTCTCCACATACGTTGCTACCCCATGCACCGATTGAATATCGGGAATTTGAAATCACTGATGGACCACAATGTAGCCCACTCCTACTCCTCCAACCTACGAATGCATTTAATCTCAAGCATAATGCAGATCTAGTGACAGATTTTGTAAAACCACACTTAGACCCCGAATTGAAGAACTGATGCGACAAGGTAAGTATGCTTTGTGTTTAAATTACTAACATAGTTTCGAACCCCAACATTTTGTACACAAGTTTCTCATTTCTAAAGAAGTCAAAGAAGTGAAGAGAGCATCTCAAGAGATGCACTCGATTATTAGAATTTCAAAACCAAGTTAAGATAATGCGAAGAAGAGGTATGTGTTGATTTTTATCATTTCGATGGTCACATTTTATTTATATATCAATATCTTCTCTGGAAGACAGTGTCTAAATATTCTCTCCCTGCAGGAAAATACCTCCAAGGAATCCAACAACTAGACGTTCGCCAAGGGAACCAAAGTTGAAGGAAGCAGAGGTTGGTGAAGGATCTTCTCCCAAGGGAACCAAAGTTGAAGGAAGCAGAGGTTGGTGAAGGATCTTCTCCTGGTGCTGCAAGGCAGTTGGAATTTGTTACTAAAGTAGATCTGGTCATTAGAAAATCAACTAAGAAGGATTTTTCCCAACCCCCTACATTTGGAGACATAAAGGTGAGCACTGGGTCAAAGATAATGCTCACACAATGGGGATATTTATTCAATAGGATTAACTGGGAAGATTACTAGGAATTTATCCCCCATAGTGACCCAAATGTAAGGATGCTCGATGATCAGGTTTTTCCAAAAATCCAATGGTCATGCCTGCATATGGTAGCCTACCGAACCCCGGTTTTTCCCTGTATTGAGACCCTGGGGTGGATAATCGATCATACAAACGCAATGAAGTTCCTGGTTAATGATGAGAATGGTGGATGCGTAAATGTTTTTCTCCTGATGGAGGTCTAGAAATATTACAAGCTCAGGGACCTAGAGGAGCGGTTAAACACAGATTTCATAGTTAAATTCTATGAGTTCCACAATACCAACTGATTGATGTCCTCCTGGTTGAAAGAACACAAAAAATTCACAAACTGGAGAAATGGCTAGTATGGGACAACAAATTTGAGGGATCCATACATCTATTTGATGGCTCTGATATGTTGATTATATGGAGAGAGAAATTGCGCTAAGAGGCATGGATGCCCCTGGCATACACTGTGGCCATCTTCGGGAGAAGATTCAACTAGGGAGAAATCATCTCTAAAAAATTGAGCACCAACATATTGCAGGCCCAGACACCTAAGGAGGGAGACGCTTTTGGTTTTTACATGGCGTCGTACCTACCAGATGTAATATTCATAAGGAACGTCTTCGTAGTCATGAATATGGGATGGCATGTCATCGAGATACCTATACATGTCTACTTCAATATTGTGTGGGAAAACATGTACAAAAAATCTTATGCTCTCATCTGCGATGAATTCATAGCTTGGGTCTATTTTATTATTTTCAATAAATAATGCCCAAGACTTTTGATAGCGGCCAAGAAAATGATCTGAAAGGTAGGCCACCGGTACCTATAAGAAACCAATACTTATATCAAGGTGTTTGGCGCTACTTGCACACCGCATCTACTCCCCACTCACATCCTGGACTAGCTCGTCATGGGAGAAATCTATTACCAAACCATCCTGGAGGGTTATAATGCCACCATAGTTAAATACAAGAAACAAGTGTTCATACCCTATGGTTTCCATGTAAATTTTTGCATGGTGAAGGATACTATGCAAGATAAACAAGAGGGTTTGAGCCAGATGGAATAAAGATTCCCAACATGCCAATTTCGCAAACATGACCCTAAAGGCCTAGTGCTTCAGCATGCATCACAAGTCTCTTCATGCTGGACATATGCACATGGTAAGTTTGAAGATGAAATATTTATAGAATGTGCTCAGGACTAGGAGGAGGTGTTGCAGAGGAAAGCTAACCCAAATATGACCATATTTAGAGAAATAAGTATGGAAGAGCAGGTCGATACTATAGAACAATCAACTCAGGAAGCCCTTAGAGTGAGAGATGAAATTAGAGAAATCAAAGTGATGGAGGCACAGAGAAGAGGAATGTTGTTACTAGAAGAATCTCAAAGAGTCATAGAAAGACTGAAAGATGGACCCATGCTTGACCATGTGATAAAACCCTTGAGGGTCACCCCATATGACACAAAAATTTTTGAAGGAGAGAAAATCAGATTAGAAACAATTCTACTGGAGGGAACCACCAATATAGAAAATCCTAGAGTTTCATCACCACAAGCCAGATCACAGGTGATTATTCTATCCCAACAGGAGATTCAAAGAACATCAGGTGAAATAGGTGTGTCCTATCCCAACAGGAGATTCAAAGAACATCAGGTGAAATAGGTGTGTCGAACACTCTTTTTTATTTGATTACCATCTATGATGATGAAGATATCTTGAAGGTATTGCTTATAACTATGATACCAATCACAAAGGAGAAATAACTAGGGGGAACATCTACTCCAAGTCCTGATGCATCAATTCCAAACCTTCTATAGGGAGACCATGAGGCTGAGAGTACCTTAAACAATGAATTTATTGACCTATCCGGGACTCTGAAAGACATCTCCAAGGATGATCTAGGCTTTGGTGAACAAGAAGAGGAACGACGATAGCTAGAGATCGACAATTCACCATCTAATCACCAAGTTAGTGTTGAGCATGTGACTGTCTCTCCATTTAAGTTTGATAACCCACCAACTGAAAAAAAACCAGCCGAAGGACAAGTCATTAGAACATATAGAAGTTTCCTCTATCAAAGAAGAACAAGAGTTAGTCCTAGAAAAAATATATATGGCAGGAAGCCTAGGAAACACTCTGACCTTGGGAGACCAACAAATCCTTGATCCTGTGGATGAGGTCAGCGATATACAGATGATTGCCTATGAAAGAAAGAGGAAATCCATAATGAGGAGGACAACCAAGAAAAGGAGGCTCACAGAAAGAGGAAATCCATAATGAGGAGGACAACCAAGAAAAGGAGGCTCACAATGGATAACATGATTCTCATCACCACAGAAGAAAAGTTGCTCAACACAGAAAATGCGAAGACAATTGAGCTATTTGGCATAGGGATGGATATAAATGATGTCACATTGGATTGAGAAATATGGGACGAAAAGGAGCTAGCCACCACAAATAAGGAGCTAGACCATCTGTGCCATCTAGTGAAATATTATCAAGACTCGATGCAAGAAACAATCTTCCTGAAGAGTGAATTCTAAGAGGCATATGACGAATTCACGAGCGAGAGACATCTTTGCACTACATCCATAGTCGGTCTTCAAGAAGATACTATCATGGCACTCGAAACCTGTAAATACATGGAGAGATGTTATGAAAAGGCATACTGGGTTGTAGAACGAATTGATTATATCAGTGCAGTATAGAAGGGACGAGACATGAAGCAACATTACATCCCAGTGCTGATGGAAAACATCATCTCCCGAATTAGGAAGGCATCTGAATATTGGGTAAGTATGTCCCAGGAACCTCAATGAAAGATACAAGAAAGGTGGGATGAGTGTGAGAGAAACTGGTAGAATATCAGTAAGGAGATGAAAGATATCGACCTTCTAGAGTTCGGATTACCTAAAGACTTTGTCGATTTGCATGACATAGTCAAACAACATGCAGAACATGAATTAGCATGGGAAGCAGAGATCATGTAGGTGGCGAGCATGACACTAGGTTAGGTAAATAAATATATGGAACATTCGATCAAGGCTCACACAACACTGTAGTGTTTAAGTGCCAAGGTGGTCAGATATAGAGAACGAGCAATAGAGATGAAGGAAACCCTTTCAGCCCTGATGGACCAACACAGATTCCCGTATGCTAACACATGAGAGGATCTCTTTATTAAGTGGTGAGAGTATGAGAAGAATCATCAAATCTAGTAGAACTACTAGATGATCTCAGGAGAACAAAGAGATCAAGCTGCCACATGTCATTTTTATTTTTCACTTAACTCAAAGTTTTAGTCGCTGTTTTAGGTTAGTGATTCTTTATAAATAGGAGGATTGACCTTTTGGGAAGGGTCGATGTTTTGGGAAAAGACCCCCTTTTTTGAGAATTGTAAAGAATTATTTCCGAGCAAATTTAATTAAGAAGTTATGTTTAGAACCAGAGACAAAATTTTATTTTCGTCAAAGGCGTTATGTGATTGGATTGAGGAGGAACTACTTCCAGCTCTAAATTCAATAGTTGATGTTGTAACGAGTAAGAGTTTTTGAATCTATTGATAAGCTATCTTTTTCAATAATTTAATAGTTCTTTTGTTCTAAATAATGAAAAGAGAATCGTTGTGTTAATATGTGATTGATGGTGGAGCTAAGGAAACTATTTTTCTTGCACTTATATTATTGCATGCATATTTTATTTCCATAATTGTATCTCAGTCAGTGTTGAAATAACAAGAAGTTAACGTATTATTACTAGAATTGTAATAGGTGTGAATATTGTTGTCTGCATGCTACAACACAAGGGTTATCCCAGGCTCAACATTCTTCAATAGTTAATATTTCCCTCTATCAATTGGTTTATACCATCATACCTTATAGTGTCAGACTCATCTAATAATAGAAAAGACAAAAAATAGAAACGTTTAACCTAAAAGAGGAACTTTCATGGAAAGATATCCTTTCAATCAGTAAGTAAAGCCCATCGGTAAATTGGCTAGATCGAAAGATATGGAGAACCATTCCACCCATCAAATGTTGCAGTGTCTAATTGGGCCCCTAAGGTGGGTTTGGTTCCTATTGTTGAGTCAAAGGATCTCAGACCCCTCAACACACTGCTCCTGATCGAACGATTGAGAAAGATTCTAAAATATCTTAGATCAATGATCCATGGAACTTTAGGGATTTTTTCTTTGGGATTTAGGGAGTTTGAAGTAGAGAATAACTTGGACTATGGCCCGAAGGCCAGATATTACTTAATTAATGGGATTAAATAAATATCATGATTAGCCTTAAGTTACTTTTGTAAGTATGCATGTGGGACCTTCTTCAACATTTCAAAACTTCAAAACTTCAGGGCTTCGGGAGATTAGAAGATATAGGAGGGTGTGTTAAATGTTGAAGTGTCGAAGATCCCTTGTTGGTGTCCAGTTCTGATTGGATGGCCCCTGTACACTATTGTGATGTGACATTCCTAAACATTTCCATGTGGCATCATTGAATTGGTCACAAATTAAGTGTGGGAATCCCCCATCCTTTGTCAAATATAAACCATGTATTAAGTGAAAATAAATCTCAAATTTTAGACCTAAGGGTGGATAGATATCCACCATAGATCCTGGAGTGGAAAGAGACTTCAGGACTTTGCATCCCCAATGAAGTTTTTGGACCTGCAAAAGAATCATAGAAGGTCTGGAGGCCTGATATTCATGAAGACCTAGGGAGATATTACCTATAACCCTTCCTTCCATTGCCATGTCATTTCCATAGAATGAGAAAATGAGTCACGACAGTGCCATGGTGGAAAACATGAGAGAATTGATGCCATGTGGTGAAGGGGGTGGCCATTGTCCAGTGATGCCTCAAAAACTTTAGAAATCCATACTTTTCAAAATAATCTCTTGATGAGCACAAGGTGATGGTGTCCTCATTCGAGGAATTCAGGGAGTTGTAGAAAAGTGGAAAATTTATACCCCATCCCGTCATAAAGAGTACTTAGGAGGTCGGGTGTGTGAAAATCTATGCAACAAAAATATGGGTAGTCATGCACCATGCTACAGGCACAGACCATGTGCGCTCCTGTAGCAATATCCATCACATAGAAGTGTACTGCAAACAAGGTTTTTTTGGTACAATCCTACTCGATTTTTTATAGTGTAGCTGTGCAAAAGAAGCACAACTATCTCGGACAAAACTAGACACTTGGTGCACAACTGTATCAAACATAGTTGTTGATGAGGTGGGGATAGTCTTTTACCCACCATGGGGGCGAGGGAGAGAGAATTAATTCACACCTATGTTTTAGGGGGTCTAGAGGTAGACCCCATAAATTGTCATGGAGTTCCTGTATTCTGAGATCAACTTTTGACATCACTCTAACATGCACCTGCCACCATGAAAAATATGGGATCAATGAGGTTTGTTGGATTTTTTCTTCATATTGGAAATGTTTTTGATGTATATGTTTGGATGTCGAAAGACTCATGAAATGTTTTGTGTGTTTTTTCATATGTTGTTCCCAACGATCGTGAGGTCAATTTTGCATGCACTATAGAGGAGGAGGAGTGCGGAGATGAGGGAAGAGTGAGGTGACACCATCGATATGATGACACTGGGGCAGGTCCATCGCCAGATCCTGTGAGAGATGATATGGATATTATGGTTCATGATATGGGGACTTGCGAAGACAGTTTGAGGTATTGTTGGATGAAGTACCTGAGGACCGATGACCACACATCTGAGATAACCAGATTCTTGAGAAATGTGTAGTAGTGGACCAGGGATGACGATCCTTGGTTTGATGAGCGATCATAGTGGTGGAAATGGTCACTGGTCACATCCTAGTGAGAGAGATGTCCCTAGGTGGGGGAGAGAGATATCCTCTAGCTTGATGAGATCCACTAGTGGGCCCTCTAGCTAGGGATTATTTAGAGTTAGGGGAACCATAGGTGTTAGTTCGATATTACATGGGCGTGGCACACATTTTGAATGAAGTATAGGAGTGGTGGTATCCTCCTTTTTTTATATATGATAAGAGTGTGTTTTTGATATTATGACTCGACTGATGAGCCGTGGTGATTGTACATTGTTTACGAAACATTCATGGAACCATGTTATATATATATGGATATATATTTTGATGATGATGTTTCTTGCTTTTTTGTGTATATTTGTGATGTAATGAATGACTCCTTGTTTTATTTTATGCATTTATGTTGATATTTGGATGATGAATGCTAATGTGATAAATCTAGGACTTGATTAGCCATGCGATCTTCCACTGGGTTTAGGATCCTAAGAATATGAGTAAATGTGATATAGGCAGGTACTTGCGATATAGGCATGTATCATGAACATGATACACATTTTTCAATTGCATAATGATGATATGGGAATCTAAAAGGATCCTTAAGTGACAAATATGGAGGTGATTGGATTCTGAAAGGAGACCAATGACAACTGCATACTCTACTTGGTTATTGGTAGAAGGAATGAGACATATGCCACTGGAGTGGAGTAATACATGTTTAGGGGTGTAAACATCCTAAGTTATCGAAGAGAGATTCCACGTGTAGTTATTGGCACCATTGAAATACCTGATGTGATAAGAGGATGGATAATTCATCTATCAAAACAAGGGAACATGATTATACATATGGTTTTGTGGACTTTTTGATAAAAAATACTAAAAACTATAGGAAAATAGAAGAGAAACCCTAAGGTAGAGTTGTTATACTAAGGGTATATTTTCTTTAGATATAATCCATTGACAGGGTTGTTGAGTTTGGCCCCTTTGGGGTGAGCCAGGAAGTAGGAGCCCTTAGTGAGGAAGTGGTGAAGAATATATGGTCCCTGCCATATAGATTCAAATTTTTCATGGCCTAGGGTATCATGTGCAATTTTATAGGCTAATATGATATCTCCTTCAGTGAAGGATTGAAGGCTAACATGACAATCAAAGACGGACTTGGACCATTTCTTGGCCACCTCATTATTTTATAAGGAGGATTGACGATATTCATCGAGAGATTCAAGATTGAGAAATTGTTTTTCTATTGGAATAGTATCCAGAAAGAGATTGATTGTGATGCATAGAGAAGGTATTTCACACTCGATGGGAAGGATGAATTCCACCCCATGAAATAGATGGAATGGTGTGAACTTGGGGAAAGTTTTGATAGCTGTGTGATATGCCCGTAATGCAGAGAATAACATATGATGCCAGTTGGTTTTGTGTTTGTTGACCATGCATTGGAGCATGGTCTTGAGGACTTTATTGATAGATTTGACTTTCCCATTCGATTGGGGGTAGTAGGGTGAAGTGACCTCATGGGTAAAGCCCAATTTTGTAGACAATTCAACAAATACTTCATTCTCAAAATGATTTCCTTGATCAGACATAAGATTGAGGGGGAATCCAAAGTGAGTAATGACATGGTTAAAGAAGAAGCAGGCTATTGTTTTGGATGTGTTGTTGAATGTGGGCATGGATTTAACCCATTCACTGAAATAGTCAACTACAACATGATTTATCTGTGCTCATTACTGGATGGGGAATTGCAAGTCATGAAATCGATTCCCCATTTGCATCAAGGTCCTAATGTGATACTAGGATGGAGAGGAGTTAGTGGATGTCAAACTTTATGCATGAATAGTTGACATTGGTATAATGCTTGATTGCGTGGATGCAATCATGGAATAAGGTGGGCAATAAGTAACTATCTCAGATGACCTTTTGGGTTGTGGAAGTTCCTGAAAGGTGACCCCCACAGGTGCCACTATGAAAATAATTCCACACCTTCTTGGATTCTTCAATGGTGAGGTAGCAGAAAAGGACTGTATATTCCCCCCTGCAGTAAAGGACTTCTCCAATAAGGAGGTAATAAGATGCTTGATTTCAAATGTAGTGTCTATCATCATGGGAGATATAAGGGCCAAATATTTGAGTGCATAGGTACAACAGGATATCATTGTGCGATGGGTCATTGGATGCAATGAGAAATAGATGTTTATCTGGGAAGTCTTCATTGATGGGGGTCTCATGGGAAGTAGAGGGGAGGTTCGACATTAGCTCAACAAGGACCAAAGATTTTTTTCTCTTGGGAGTAGAGAAACCTAAATCGTATTCTTGTAGGATAACAACCCATTGAGAGAATTTTTCCTTGATTTGGAGGTGATTGAGCAAGTAGTGAATAGGGTTAGAATCTTCCATGACCTTGGTAGTTTGAAGCAAGATGTAATGAAATAGTTTTTGAACTATGAGGACAATTGCTAGGGCCATTTTTTATTCATGGTTGCATTTCAAAGTTGGCCCAAAGAGGTTCTTATTGATATAGTAGATGACATGCTCCTTCCCATCATCACCTAGTTGAACTAAAACACGTATAATTGAAACCTCTAATGTTGACAGGTATATTATATAATCCTTCTTGAAGTCTGGGGGACTGATCAAGGGGGATTTGTTGAGTGCATATTTCAATGAGTCAAAACCGGTTTGGGAATGTTGATCCCAATGGAAGGGGATATCACGTCGTAATAAACACAAGAAGCCATGGGCACATATGGTGTAATCGAGGAAAAATCGACATAGGCATTTGGATTTTCCTTGAAGCCTTTGCAACTGTCACAAATTATTTGGCAGGGGGATCTCATTAATGCCTTGGACCTTGAGGGGTCCACTGTGATTCCTTCTTTGGAAATGATAAAACCAAGTAGATGTCCTACAGTTACACTTAACACACGCTTGATAGGGTTCAACTGGATATTATATCGATGACAACATTGAAATACAAGGCATAAATGTTCCATATGCTCATACCTATTATATCGAGCAGTAAGATCATCTAAGTAGTCTAGGATGATATGGGACAGATCATGGAAAGCGTATGTCATGGACCATTGGACATTAGCACCATCATTTTTAATACCAAATGGAATAAAACAATAGGTGAAGGATCCCCATGGGGTGGTAAATGCAGTTTTGTATTAGTTTGCATTTAAAATATGGATTTGATTGTAGCCGGAGAATACATCCATTAGTGAGAGGAATTCATGTCTGATGAAAGTGTCGATAAATTGATCGATGAAGGGAGTGGGAAAGTTGTCCTTGGTATATGCTTGGTTGAGATCATAGAAATCGATGCATACACGAATGGTTCCTTGCTTCTTGTTGAATGGGACAAGATTGGAAACCCAGGATGTGTATGTGATGGGGTATATAAACCCATCTGAATGTAATTTATCAATCTTTACTTTGATAGTCGTGGATTTTGAAGGGTGAAGTGGTATTTTATTTTGGTGAATGGGGGAAAAATCTATCCATGTGTCGATGAAATGATCAACAATGGCAGGGTCTAATATAGGAATTTATGTTTATGACCAAGAAAATACATCTCAAAATTCATAAAAGAGAGATTTGTAAGTAGTGATCTCCTCAGGGGTGCATGTGACATAGAGGGTGATTTCTTAGATTATGTTTGGTTTGATGAAAATGTTGATTTTGATAGTAGGGGATATGTTGTCCATGTTCCCTTCTTAAAAGGCATCATGTGTGAGGATTAGGTTATTGAACCAATCAACATGTCCCAGGGGAATGAAATATTTAGTTTCAATCAGACAGACTTGAGGGTTTTGGTGGGGCTGAAATGATTTTTGGGATAATAAGAAAGATCGATGGTGCATTTCATCCCATCGATAGTCTAGTGTTGTCATGGTTTCTATGATGTATTCATCATAGTGGAAGATGTATGAGAAAAAGGGGTCCTCAAAGGATTGAACATGTGGGAGAGATGTGGTAGTGACCAATGTTTGAGGTATATTGGTGATAATGTCATTGTCTATGGAAGTGGGACAAGACACAGATGGAGTAGCATAAGTATCCCCTAGTGTGGTGGATGGGGATGGGTCCACTTCACTAGAAGATATACACCATATGTCTAAGAAAGTGTTTGGATCATGAGTGATGGGAGGAGGTACAATATCATGCAGAGGACTTACCGATGAATTGGGTGGGTTTGGTGTAATATATTCTGATAGTTGTGGAATGGGTATGGCTAGAGGAGTCAAAGGAAGAAAGTTGGTCCATAGTTGTAATGGGTGGGATGGAATCCCTATGGCATGCCCATCCTTCAATAATGAGTGGAAACCAATATGTGTAATGATCCATATAGTAAGCATTCATTTACTGACGTAGAGACATAGTAAATGACCCAAGTGCTAGTAGAGATGGGGGTAGATTGAGAGGGCTCCAACAATGGTGTTTCTTTCATTGTTATCAGAATCTCTCAGAATTTATGTAGAGATGGGTAGTTATGTGTATAATGACCATATTTTGAGCATATGGCACATGCATGGTTGGTACACAGGCCCTTCTTCTCAGCAGAAGAGGATTCGGTCAGGGTAGGTGGCACCGTGGGGGTAGGGAGTAGTGTTGCTGCTTTGGGAAGCTGAATTAGATGGTGTAATTTAGGAAACACAGGGAAAAGGTTGGTTGGTTGTCCAAACATTACATAGAGCATGCATAGTGGTTGGATATGAGGTTGGTTTTTTCCTTTCTTTTTCTTGTTTCCCCCTTTGTTGGTAGTGGTGGGTGCAACTATGTGACCAATAGGAAGTTGTTGGGTTTGGACAATAGGTGTGGTAGGTCCAATAATGGGTTGAAATAGGAGCGATGGTATTGGTACCATAGAGGGTGTTTTGATATACCACACAGGGATGGAGATCACCATATTTTGTAAGGTGAGAGTAAAAACTAATTTATAAGATGACACACCAGGTGGTGGATAAAAGAATGGAATTTCAGTGAGGGTTGAGGGACTATTTGAAAAATTGATGATAAGGAAACTGGAATTTTCTCTGGGCCTAGTTGTGATGCTGGAGTCTCCATGATGATTAGAGTGGTGTATTCTTTGATGGGAGGTTCATCTAGAATTCCGATGCCATTTAAGGTAACAACACATACTTGTGTAGACCCGACATGTGGAGTAATTGGAGGATCTCCTTGACAAGAACCCGGGAGGGAGGGGTCTTGGAAGATTCATGGTCCTATTTTGACAACTGATGAGATGCCAACATTAGACCATATGAGGGGGAGTAAATTATCAATGTTTCCAGAATGATTGGGCTTGTAGTGTGTTAATTGGTCATTGGTGACTATCTTCTAGTTATGGGTTAAGAGCATGGTGCAAAAACAAATGATGGAATTGCCTTCATGGAATACATGTAACTACATATGAAGAGGATGTTGTAATATAGTGGGGAATAAATAACTTCGATGTCGATGATAACTATTTTTCCTCCCATTTTTATGGGAACATTATGGTAGAGGCCTTTCGGTTGTGATGGGTGGCCATCATATGCTCAATGAGTAATGGCTGATGGAATGAGTTTGGGAGAACCAAGTTGTTTCCATAAAAATTTGGACATGATACATGTAGATGCTCCTTCGTAATGATGCATCGATGGATTGGGCAGTCGCATATTTTGACTAGAATTTGGAAATCCGACAATGATGGTAAACATAGTTCATTGTTGTCTAAGTCAAAGGTGATCATATGCGTATTTGATGGGTCAACTTCCCCCAAGGTTGAGAGAAAGGATTTCCATTGGGATGGACAAGTTTCGAGGAACTCAAAGATAGGCATGGCCACTAGAGATTGCACCAAGTCATCAATAAGGATTTACAATTGTGTTTCCCTAGGATGGGGGTTGTTGACATTCCTGTGAAATGGTATGCGTGGAATCCAAGTGGTGGTCTCAGTGTTTGTATGAGGAATGGTAAATGGTTACCCTGCTAGTATTGGGGGCAATGAAACTTAGTTAGGTTCATGTCAGGAGGGATGTCGTACTGAAAACTATGTTTTTGAAGTAGGATTTCTGTTTAGTGATGAGGAGGATTGGTCAATCGACAACAATATTGGATTGAGGTGGCCCCAGATTAGGGTGTTGTCTCATCTATGGTGGGGGGTGTGATTACTTTTTGGGTACTAATAAATCCCTGATGAGGAATCAAGTTTTGGATAACTATTGGTGTTTGAGGTTGTAAAGAGTTTTGGGGTATTTGTCAGGGTCCTTGTGGTGCAGGGGGTTATTGAGTATTTATTGACTCTTTCATCTATTTGTACTCAACAATTTGGGGGAAATGATGAGTATAATGACCATACTCACTGCATAATGCAAAAAGGAAGTTGGCTCAAATATTGTTGTTTGTTCCTTGTCTTAGTTAGCCATTTTTATTTCCCCCTTGGGGGTTTTGGTTATCCTGAGTTTGGTTTCCCCTAGCGGGGGGGTTTTCTTATTGGGGGTTGCCCCCTTGTCCATGTTTTTTACTCTTTCCATTTCTACAATTCTTTTTGGATTTATGGGGGGGATTAGTTATGTTCAATTGTTTGAACATTTGAACTTGTTGAAGAGGGAAAGGTTGAATACAATTTATTCTTTCATTTTGTTGTCCATGTGGTGGGGAAATGGGTTGGGGAGGGACAAAGAATATGTAGTATGGATTATTTTTTGGAGGTCCATATTGATTATATGAAGTCAATAGGTCCTCACTAGTGCTGGTATGATATGATATGGTCGACGGTGGGACTGGGTGTGGTACATGCACAGGGTTGGGGGGTGTAGGTACATGTGATCCCATTATGGGATGGGAAGGTGCCATGCATACTCGTTGAGGTGGTGGAGAATCATATGTGTTTCTTCCATATGTTGGTTGGTATTGAGTGGTCCCAAACATGGGTACTAGTTGAGCATGTGGGTGGGTATGGACCATGGACCTAGTTAACCAATCAATAGTCTGTGATGTTCTAAGTTTGTCTTGACCAAATGTTAGAGAGAGAGGAGCATTGGGTACACCTTTATAAAGGTACCTCGATTGAGAGTAAATCAATTAAAATTATTGGGCCTTAGTGATAGTCTCATCTTCAATATGAGGGAAAGTGGCGGAGACATCTTTGGTGAGGAGAGGGACTCGTGATTTGAGGAACCAGTCTAGTCGTTGTTGTGGGGTGGTATCCACTTTGAAAATACTTCTTATTCTTCACCATTCATGAATATTATCAACAATATGGATGGATAAATTTTGTTTGAGTTCAGATAGAATTTCCAAACTGGTGTCATGGCGCATTGGGAGTTGGAAGAAAGATAATAAGGATTTTTCCAAAGACTTAAAGGTTGATTGGGACCCATATTTTTAATCCACATACCATTTGGAAGAGGGAATCATAACCATTATTTTCAACAATCATAGGATAACATAATCTTCCATAATTCTATTGGAAGAACACCACATGTGAAAACACATGATGTGATTAGTTGGGTATTCTTTGGGTTTTCCTTCAAATTTGAGAATATCAGAAAAAACGTTAGTGGGTATATTCAGACAAGTGGGGTCATGTAATATGGGATCTATTGGAAGACGTATAATTTTGAGATTTTGAGCTTTAGATTTTTTTTCTTAGAAATAAAAAGTTTTACCCAAAAAATAAAAAAACTTAGAGAATTATACTAGGAATTCGACCTTCGAAGGATTTCTATCATGCTACATCCAAAACCTCTGAACCCTGAACCGTCAAATTGTTATTGACGTTTATGATTGGATAACGTTAATGATTTGAATAATTATTGTGATTTTCCAGGTGATAAATTCCATCAGACTTTTTAATAATCTCTCTGAAAACAGGTCTATACGAAGAATAGTAGATTTTATAAAGCTCTTCAAATTTCAAAATCATTTTACCATTTACAATTAATAGTTTTTCATTCAATGAAGAGATTAAAGACTTCTCTTGTTACATGAAGGATAATCTTATTTCCTTAAGGATTATGGCGCCACGAAAAAGTTGCAAGGAAGCTCAATAGACCAGATTTTAGAATCTAGCAGAACGCTAAACCAATTTGGAATCTTAATAAACTAAGAAAGGGACCAAATATGGCAGGGAAGGGATAAATAGACAGAAATGGGAGAAATAGTGTGTACAAAAAAAACCCCTGATGTTCTAAGTCCCCGAAGTAAGAGATTTGGTGTCACATTTCCTTTTGACTTGGACAGATGAGATTTACTTCAGAACTCCAGGCTTCGGGAGTTTCGAGATGCACAACAACATAAACCCCCAAAGTCAGAGATTTGTTGTCGCGTGTCCTTTTGATTTGGAATGATGAGTTTTACTTCGTAACTCCAAGATTTGGGCGTTCCGAGATGCACAACAACACAAACCCCTGAAGTAAGAGATTTGGTGCCGTATGTCCTTTTGATTTGGATGACTAAGATTTACTTCAGAACTCCAAGCTTCAGGTGTTCTGAGATGAAAAACAACACAAACCCCCAGAGTGATGAGTCCCCGAAGTAAGAGATCTGACGCCGCATGTCCTTTTGATTTGGATGACTGAGATTTACTTTGGAACTTTGGGCTTTGGGCGTTCCGAGATGCACAAAAAGACAAACCCGTGAAGTGATAAGTCCCCAAAGTAAGAGATCTGGCGTCGTGTGTCCTTTTGATTTGAACGACTGAGATTTACTTTGGAACTTCGGGCTTCGGGCATCCTGAGATGCATAACATCGTAAGCCTTTTGAAGTGTCATATCTACCAACACATGTCCACTTCGATCAATGGTCCCTATGAAATCCAAGCTTCGGGCCTTTAGGTGTTATCACTTCATCCATCTGTCTTTCTTCCAAAATGGTTATCAATCAGAGTGCAGGATCGCCTAACACATGTCCCCTTCTTAGATTGCCAGAAAGGAAATTGCACGAAGTTCACTCGGTCTTCTCTACATGTGACTGAGAGCTGTGACCTCAACTTAATATTTGGGTTCTTATCTCACTTTTCAAGATCGACAATCATGTTTTAATGGTCCATGGAGATCAACGACTAAGAACGATTACAGGGGGTGAAGTTGTGGGGGTATCAATTTCGAAAGGTGATCTTGCATTTTAAACCGTAGTTTTCTCTCCAGGCTACGTGGCATCAATAGGTGCATTGCGGGGCAAAAGGACGGTTACCTAAAAACCACTTCCTTGTGCCCACTCAAAATAGACCATTAGAATCCTAACTCAACACCTGTCCTCCACCCAATCCACCTTTCGCCCTCCTTCCTATCACACCCGCCACGCTCCTGATACCATCCACCTCAGCACCTACATTCTCAAATCTTCTTATCCTACCTCCTTATTCGATACTTTTCCCCATGTCATCCTATTCCTGAACGTTTACTCTTCCCTGTAACTGTTATCCATCCCATAATGAGCCAACGTTGAGCTACCTGTCCAATTACCACCCCCATATCTTCAACTGCAATTATTTATTAGATTAAACACATTCGAAGAGACATATGGCAAAAAAATCAGATGGAAAAGACAGTAAGCCAATGAGTATGGTAGGCTTAGTGGACATGTGTACCCAGTTCAAAGAACAAAGGAAAATGAGTGCATTTGTGAGCTAATGAAGAGACATATGAAGTGCCAGCACATCAAATCAAAACTCAAAAATATCTGTATGATGTTATTTCATTCAGATGGTATTCTATTGCAGGAAATCCAACAATTTTCAGTTGAGACAATTTTTGAATAAATAGATATATTTTAGATCTATTCTAGGATGATTTTTTCCGAATGTAAAAGAGAAACTATTTTTGAGTATTAATACAAGTGCAAACAAAGATTCTAAGTTTTGTTTAATTTGATTTATGTGTTCTCTCTGTGTTTCCATTTCTATGAATTTCTTTTTGTAATTCTTGAAGAGTGTTTGATTGTAATTTAGTACTACATCTATTGTGATCATATTATACTAGGGGTTCATTCAGTAAACAGATTTCCCTCTGTTATTACTGTGAGTAAAATAAGACCTATGATCTGTGTGAATTACTACATTTTTATGTTATGTTTAAGGGTGCATATTCTAATTTTCTTCTACTGCAAACAAGGTGAGACTTATCTGTAATTGATACCTGACTTTGTTTAACAATTTTTTAAATATTTCTACATCATTTGAAATTATATTTGCGACTCAGATAACGAGATACAACCTATGTATTGTCTTATTATTAATTTCATTTAAAGATTATTTCTCAGAAAACTGAAGGTATAAAAAACAACTCATAAAAACATTTCATTTAAAACCTTTGATTCTTGACATTATTCTTTGAGCCTTAGAATCAATCTCAGGAAAAACATCTTTTTGGCTCCGTCATCGAGGATGAAGAAACAAAATAATTTTTCCCCGGGAGAGACAAGGTAAATTTTGGTCTTTGATGGTGAACAAAGATTGAATGCATGAATAAGGATTACTTCATATTTCACCTAGCGAATCCACCGTAGACAAAACTGGCATTCAGTCGAAATAATATTAAGAAAAACCCAGACGAAAAGAAGACTACACTAGTTTTGGATCCTGAAAAATTGTTGAAACCAAAGGGATATCTCAGACAATATTCTACATCGCCAGGTAAGGTCCATCAACCTAGAATTAAGAAAATTAATGTTAATATTCCCCGCTAAAGAGTTAACTCTTAAAGAAAGTTTTAAACAATTTCATTCTGCAGAAGCATCAACAAGTAAACCTAAAATTAATCTTCAAGCTTTGGAGGTAATTATTCCCAAAATAAAATTTGAGATTAACCAGACCATACCTATTTAATTGATAGTTACTTTTACCAGTGAGAACAAAAGATCCATTTCGATCCCCACTATCATTAATACTCAGTCGATTCTTTCCCTTCCCAAAGTAAAAGTTTTTGTTTCCCAAAATCTTGAAGATTATTTTTTATACCCAGATTCATCCCCTATTACTTCTCATATCTATACATCAGGTAAACCTGAGGGACTAAGCTCAAGTTTTCCTTTTCCCCCTCATCTAGATCTTTCATTTTCTCATGATATTTTTCTTGAACTTTATTCACAACATCCCAAACTAGTTGAAAGATCAGTAGATCATTCTTTTGAAGCTTTTAAAAATCTCCTATTTAGTCCTCGAGTTCCATCTCCTAGAATTTCAATGGTCGGTGCTGGAGGTGCCGGTGTTGGAGGTGCTGTAGGTACAGGGGATGATGGACAAGCTCAACCCCCTAGGATCTTTGGCAAGGTCACTGCTAGATATGCTCCCTTATTTCTTCCTACTATCCTGCATGATTTACCTGAAAATTACATGAAAAACCTCCCCAAACTCATGGGAGAAGGGGATCTAACAACAATATAAAATATAGCATTTTTCGATCAATTTGATGATATTCTTGGCATTGAGCATGAGGATGTTTACAAAATACTGTTAGTACATAATTTTGAAGGACAGGTAAGAACTTGGTTCAGAGGACTTCAAGTAGGTTATGTTACAACCCTATATTTCATAGGATCACCTGGTGATTAGAATATCTTCCTCTAGTTGCATTATAAATAATATTTTATTTTGCAAATGATTTATAGAAAAAAAAGAAAAGAAAAGAAAAAGAGAAAGAAAATAAAAGGAAAAAAATAAAAATATAAAAAATGAAAAGAGGGTATAAAAATAAAAAAAAGAGAAAATATAAAGCCCCATGAAAATAAACTTGGTTTGACTCATACTGTATAATCATGATCAAACCTTTTAAATTTATGTTGATAGGTTAGTGAATAAATTTGGCCAAACAGTCTAATCTTGGCCAAATTAGATAGGTTAGTGAATAAATTTGGCCAAACAATCTAACCTTGGCCAAATATATTAGGTTAGAGTAATTATTAATCCAACAATATAAGTTGGATTAACGTTTTAAGTTGATTAGGCTAGGAGTTAGGTTAGTATCATTCATTTCAATAAAATTTGCAAAAGGATTGATTAAATACCTTTTATTTGAGTTAATGGACATGCATATGCAAAGACAAGAGATGATTTTCTCCACTTTGACCAATACATCATTGACTGCTGCAAAATTGCAGGTGTCTTTGAATAATATTCAATCTCAACTGAAACTGGAAAATATATCCTCTTTGGCCAAAGAAAATAAGATAAAATCCCTAGAAGAGTTAGTGTTGAATATTGGACATGACCCATCGAATGTTAAGGCAGTTGAAGAATTGCCGAAGAAGAAAATTTTTGATATAGCCTCCTTGAGAAAGAAACTGAAACTTCCAACCACCGAGGATTCACAAGCAAAAGAAATGACTAAAAGTGAAGGCCATGAAGAGGATATGCTAAATTTGATCATGGAGAAGAATGCACGGATAAAAGAGATGGAGGTTGAGTTAGAAAAATTGGTTAAAGAGAAAGAACAAAGTGTGCATATGGTTTTTATTAGGGATGATTTTAAGGATGGAAATTTATTTTAAAATGTAGAAACCTTGGCGAAAATTACTAATCCTTCATATGCCAACTATAAATGTTTGGCGATAGTTTTGTAAAAATATTCAAATTTATAAGGATTTTATATAGTTTTTATAATTTTTTGGCGATTTTTAAGGTAAAATAATTTTATCCTATAGAATTTAGGTGATTCATTTTTAAAATAGCGAATCTCGTTTTTGGAAAAACCATGGAAAATTAGCCCATGAGCGAAATTTAGCTCCTAAAATCATCCATGGATTTTATCCCATTGGATGTGGTTCCTCTCATAGGAGTTAGTACATCAACGATAGAGACAATAAAAAATATTCCATCAGTTATCCCAGTGAAAGTTCCAGATGCTTCTGAGAAGATGGTAAAGTCCATGGAAGATATGCCCCTTCAAGGGAAGGAAATCAGAAAGTTGCAAGAAGAGGTGAAAATACTCCAAGACCTGAAGTCCATATTCCAATCCATCTATCATGCATAAATGCATAAAATGCAGAGACTCAGTCAACAACTAAAAAATATGCAGAAGGAGACTTTCATGGTCAAGACATTATCCGAGCCCAAGGAAAACGACTAGATGGATATCAACAAGTACATGGCAGAGATATGGCCATTAATACAAATTATTTTTGAGCAACACAAACTGGTATAGAAGGCAATAGAATCCATTGAAAAATTTAGAGAAGAGATAGGAGAAAAACCTACAGAGGCCACTGAGCTCATCAGGTTCCTCAAATCCAAGAACAAGCAAGAGTTGGAAACATTGGAGATTGAATATAGAACAAAAACTATCCTTGAGGTCAAGAAGGTCTCTACCAAGAAAGGATTGATGTTGCAAATGGAGGATAAATCTCAGGTAATGGACATTGGAGTACAAATATTTTTTAGCAAGATTGAAATACTTCAAAATAAGGGCCTCCCTGGAATGCTAGTAATAAATGACTAGCTCATTACTATGACAGATTACAAGCAAAAGATCAATATAGTGGCAAAGGATGTTTCCAAATTTGCAAGTATACAGGGATGCATTACTGGCAAGGATTTCCTAGAAACATTACAGTTGGACCTGAGCATCCAACATGAGATAAAACATATTTTCATCACAGAGCCCACTTTTTCCAAGTACACTGAGATGGACAAGATATACAGAAAGTTACTCAAGGTTGCCATCCCTAGTAAAAAAATATGGGAAGATTTTTTTACTTTACTTGAGTAAAAGTGATGTGGATTTTCGAGTCATAATGGAGAAGACAGTCAAGTCAAAGATTATGAGTCAACAAATGCTTCCACAAAATTAGCGCCAATGATCCAAATAGATCAACAACAGTCCTATATTTTGTAATTTAAGATCTAGTTAGTTAGATTTTTTTCTCCATAATATCCTGGTCATTTATGACGTGATCATATGTAAACTATTGTATAAATACTTCCTTCGAAGTATTGAGGGTTTATTTTTTCACCCAAGGAGCTATTGTGTATCTTTTCAAAAGGATCGACCAACAATAAAACATGCCAATTTACAGGATTCTTGTGTCGAATTGTTGGTGATGTTTCTTTTTCTCTGTTAAATGTTTTTCTATTCTCTGTAATCATTTATGTATTTCAGATTCTAATCATTAAAAGGAAGTCAATCTCTTTTTTAGTTTATCTTGCATACTCAGTCTCTGGTGTTTTAATGGTCTACAAATTATTCATCTAATATTAAGTAAGGAAATTCTTAACTGCTTCTTTTCTTGGTTGACCTTCTCACTTTTTATGTCCTATCCATCTCATTTAATCCTAATAGATCCAACAATTTTACTGTCTTTCCCTGTGAAGAAACCTCATAAAAAGATGCATATGATTCTGATCTTTGATACAAACCCCATATCCCATATCCCAAAGAATCATATTTATTACTTAACCGAATTCAGAGCCTTGAGAAAGAAGAATTTTGAATCAATCCTTGAATTTATCCAAATATTTAATAATCTTTATCACAAAATCCTAGCCGAAGTTAAACCTTCTCAACCAACTGCAAAGGTCACTTTTGCAGGGGCTTTTGATTCCGATTTCGCTCTACTTTTGAGAGAAATAAGATCCACTACTTTAGCGGGGATGAAATATGATGATATAGAAATTGAATCCAATATGATGGAATCTAGAAAGTTGAAAACTAAAGTTGATATGGGAGCCAGAGAACCCAAGCGTTTTAAAGAACATGCAGGACCCTTTGGATTTGGAATGTCTGCAGAGGAAAAATGGATGAGATGGCCAAAATTATTAAAGATTTATCAAACAAAATTTCCTGGATGGAAATAGAGAAAGCCAAACCTGATCCATACGTTAGGAATCAATTTAGGAGAAACAATAATCCTCAGATAAAAAAAATACAAATAAAAAATGAGGAATAAAATATTCAAGCTCCATTTAAAACTGAGAATTTCATGCAGAGAGATGAGGTGAAAGATTATTAGGAATTAGAGGAATATCTAAACAACCTTAGTGATGACGATCTTGAGCCTGACCTACCCAAACAAGATTATGAGAAATCCTTAGATCTGGGATCTATGTCTAAGAATGATGAAAAAATCAACAATTTGGAGGACTCTACATACAAAGGTCTTGCTGAATCAATAACGGTCGAGCTTCAACATAAATATGATTTAAGGACAAGAGAAAAAATTTCTGCAAATATTCCACCGAAAAATATTTTATCACAAAACAAAGCAAATGAGGCAGCAGTTAGAAAACCATAAACTGAGACACAAGCTTCCCGAACAAAGAAAGTTGAAACAAAAGCAACACAAACTAAGAATCCAGAGAATACAGAAGTTGAATTTTAGACCAACGAAATTGAAAACCCAATTGGGACTTTCAATTTAGAGAATGAACTTAATAAAATTAAAATTCCAATGCCTCTGGTTGAACTTGCTAGGAACCTGATCTATAAAAAACAAATTGCTAAAGCAATACATTTTCCTGATGTTGAATGTCAAGTTGATGTTATCAATTTGTAGGACGAAAAACCTACAATCATGTTTGGACCACACATTGAAAGCAATAAGAATTCGGTTTCTCATTTCTATATTACACTAACCATGAATGATCATTTACTTCACAATTTCATGTTAGACTCAAGAGATTCACATAATTTAATGCCTAATATTATCATGGGAAAATTGGGCCTTGAAATTACCAGACCTTATTAGGATTTATACTGATTTGATTCTAGAAAGGTTTAGTGTCTAGGTATGATTAAATATTTAGTGGTAAATATTGCTCAGGTTCCTATGAAAAGTATCCTTATGGATGTGGTTACTTCTAATGTTCCTGCCAAGTATGGCATGCTTCCATCCAAATATTGGGGCGCCAATTTAGGAGGATCGATTCAACTAGACATGACCTACACTACAATTTCAATTTTTGGTGGACAATTTTCTTGAGTTTACAAAGAAACTAGAATGGCGTATACTGTAAGCGACCCTCAAAACCCCAATAACTACCCAGTCTATGTTGTTGATCAGGACTTAGGAAATTGTATATTATCCATAGATGACGATTTTGAAGAATGTATAGAAGAATAAAATAAAAGAATAGAAATTTCAAAGAAAAATATAAATGTTAGGGAAGGGATGTGGAAAATGTTCTTCGATGGTGCTTCATCCCGCGAAGGAGTAGGAGATAGAGTTTTATTCATGGCACCAGGTGATGAGTATGCTATTCCTTTCTCTTATAGATTACAGTGGGAGGTTGATTATACCAATAATGTATGTGAATATGAATATTTAGTTTTAGGATTAGAAGCTGCAAGAAAATTAAAAATCGAACATATGATAGTTTATGGTGATGCCGAGCTCATTGTAAAACAAATAAAACAAAAATATCAAGATAAGCATCCAATATTGAGATCATATATAAATTTTTCCTGGGACCTTATAGAGAATTTATTCTCATCCTTTAATATTCACTATATTCCCAGAATGCAAAATCAACAAGTTGATTCTTTGGCCAAAGGTTCTGCGACTTTCATGCCACCTACGGTTTTGAAAATGAAATATCATATCGAGATGAGGAATAGACCTTTGATTCTGAAAAATGTTCAACACTGACAAGTGTTTTAAGACATTGAACAAATCAAATAGTTCCTGGAAATCATTGACGAGTTCTCTGAAACCCACATAGATCAAGAAAATCAAAATGATCTTGCTTGGATTATGCAAGAAGGAGAGAACCCACAAAAGTTCCAAGATAAAATTGCAAATCATTGCATGCTCTTACTTAAGAACAATCAAATTCCTAGAGGCATGATCCCCTTAGAAATGTTGTTTGATCATGATGATATACCATTAAATTCTACTGTGCGAACTCAACCCAAAGAAGTTAAAGACTGTAATGTAGGAACTAATGAAGATCCCAAAATGGTAAAAATATCAAAACACCTTCTGACCCAAATAAAGAGTAAATAAGTTGAGTTACTTAGACAATATAAAGATGATTTTTCATGGTCTTATGATGATCTAAAAACTTATGATACTTCTGTTATTGAACACAAGATTCCATTAAAACATGGTTTCAAACCTTTTAGGAAGAAGATTAGATAGATAAACCCAATTCTTCCACCAGTAATAGAAATGGAGGTTAAAAATATCCTTGACACAAAAATCATTTTTCCCCTCAGATACTCTGAATGGGTGGCCAATTTGGTCCCCATTAGAAAGAAGAACGAAGAAATAAGACTTTGCGTTGATTTTAGGAACTTAAATAGGTCATCTCTTAAAGATAACTACCTTCTTCCAAAGATGGACCACGTTTTAGAAAAGGTAGTAGGGGATAATAAAATTTCTATGATTGATGGTTTCTCAGGATGTAATTAGATCATTGTTCATGAAGATGATAGAGAAAATATTGCGTTTCCTACTTCGTGGGGAACCTTTATGCATGATAAAATTCCTTTATGTTTGATGAATGCAGGAACAACTTTCTAGAGAGAAATGGATATCACGTTCATTAGTGTGAGAGAGAATTTTTTTGTTATTTATCTAGATGATCTGACAATTTTTTCCAATTCTGATGCCAAACATTTGATGCACCTCAAACAGACTTTTGAAAAATGCAGAAAATTTGGTTTTTCATTTAACCCCAAAAAATCACACTTTGCTATGAAAGAAGGTAAAATTTTAGGTCATATAGTTTCAAAAGATGGAATCAAGGTTGATCCTAAGTGAGTTGAGGCTAGTGACCTCATTAATATTCCTAGAAACAGAAAATATATTCAATCCTTTTTAGGTAAGATCAATTTTTTGAGGATATTTATTCCTAACTTTGTTGAAATAATCAAATTGATTATAGATATGCTAAAAAAGGACAATGAAGTAAAATGGACTGCAAAATCCAATGCGTCTTTCGAGCATGTTAAGAAATCTATAGAGAAGCACCAGTGTTGGAAAGTTTAGACTATACAAAGGAGTTCTTAATTTTCTCTTTCGCTTCAAAACATACTGTTGTAATAGTGCTCCTTCAAAAGAATGAATAAGGATTTAAACAACCAATAGCCTTTTTCACCAAAAGCATCAGGGATGCAGAGCTAAGACATGATATACTTGAAAAACAAGATTATGCAATGGTGAAGGTTCTCAAGGCTTTCAAAACATATTCCTTGCACTCCAAAATAATTTCTTATGTGCCAACAAATGCAATTAAAGACATCTTGGTTCAACCAAACAGTGATGGAAGGAGAGGTAGATGGTTAGCTAAAATTCAAGAGTTTGATTTAGAAGTGAAACCAACCAAGCTAGTGAAAGGTCAAGGTCTAGAAAGGTTGTTAGCTGAATAAAATTTTAGAGCGCTTGGAATAAATAAATTCGAATCACATGATTCTCTTCTGGATATAGAGGAAAGTGATGACCAAGAACCTATGATTCATATTGAAGATAAGTTTTCTTCCTCTTACTGGTACCATGATATTGTTACATACCTCCTTACTCTTTAATGATCAAATGACATGAATCCTTCTAGAGAAAGAAATTTAAGGCTACATGCAATTAAGTATTGCATTGTGGATGGCAAGCTATACTGGTAAGACTCTCTGGCTTTCATGTTATTTTTCTTGACAGAATCTGAAACATAAGGTGTCATTAATGAATTTGATGAAGGAGTATGCAAAGGAAATCATGCCTGGACAGAAACAACGTACAATAATTTAAGGGAAGGATATTATTGTCCCAAGTTATTTACTGATGTAGATGCAAGGGCCAGAGCTTGCAATTCACGTCAATTGTTTGTTGGTAAGCAAAATCTCCCCGCCTTACCTTTAATTCCAGTAAAAGATGAAGCTCCTTTCCAACAATGGGGCCTAGACTTCATTGGATATATCCATCGGCAATCAAGTGCTCAACATAGATGGATTCTAACCTCTACTGATTACTTTACGAAATGGGTTGGGACAATTCCAAATCAGAATGATATAGATTCAATAGTAATAAACTTTTTGGAAGAAAACATCCTAGCAATATTTGGTTGTCCTCGAAAAATAGTCATTGATAACGTTTAGGATTTTAAATATATGGAAATGATCAATTTCTGTCAGAAATACAATATTGTTTTAGGTCATTCTACAACTTATTATCCTAAGGGAAATGGGTTGGTTGAATCATCTAACAAGAGATTGATGACTATAATAAAAAAAGTTTTCATAGAAAATAAAAACGCTTGGCATATTCACTTAAAGTATGACTTATGGGAAAACCAAATTGGCACAAAGAAACATATAGGTATGTCTCCTTTACAATTAGTTTATGGTATTGATGTTATCATTCCTATCAATATTTCTCTTCCTATGATGAAACTCTGGTAGGATGAAAATTAAGAGCCAAACGATGTTACGAGGAGAATGAATCAAATCATTGAATTTCAACAGAACAAAGTATAAGTGAATGATAAGCTTCAAAAGTACCAGGATAATATGAAATCCATTTTCGATAAAAAAATCCAAATACATGGAGTTTCTTCCTAGTGATTTAATTTTAAAATGGGAGGATAGAAAAGAAGATGCAGGGAAACACAACAAATTCAATCATCTCTAGTTCAGACCATTCAAAATTGCAGCTGCGGATGGAAAAAACTCATTCTCACTCGAAAATCTTGATGGAGAAATTCTTGACGCTCCTATCAACATGCATTATTTAAAACATTTCATGAAGTAGTCACATTTCAGATTTCCATTGTATATATCTCATTAGATTGACATTGGCTATCTTAATTTTCAAATTTTCTTTTCTTTTTGTAAATTATCTGAGTCATTTGATCATTTGTTGTAAATATTTTTAATAAACTTATGATTGTTTGACATCATTAAAATGAAAAATAAAAACATTTGTATCACATATCATCTCTATTCTATAGGATTTTATGACATTTTGCATTTTATTCCTTTTGCAGAATAGATCTTGTTGAACAAGAGATGAGGCTGAATAAAAATTCGACACTCAAACATTCGATTTCTCTAAAAAAAGGTGATAAATTAATAATCTTCCTTGCTGAAATTCAAAAGGAAAATAAGTTATGAGTTCCTACTCTTCTTATAGTTCAAATAAAATTTCAAGAAAATTCTTTTTGAAATGAATGTGAATGAAGTTTTTCTCATGATAATATTATCACTCGACCTAAAAATCAAAGAGGTATAAAGTTACAACTTAAAGTGTCATGTCGATAAATTCTAAAGCCATATCTGAAATAAAAATAAAAATGATAATAAATAAACTCGAAAGAAATATGAACTAAATACACAAAGTCGTGTGGGATTATGATATTGTGTTTCAAATCCTCTGAATCTTAATTTTGGTTACTTTTTACCTATCCCCATATTTTTTTCATTACAGTTTTTATTTTTAGTTTTCATAAAAATAAAGAAACTTACCTTAACTCTGAAAACTTAAAAAGATATTTTCAGAACAAGATTAGGCAAAAATATTTATGTTCCTTTTATTTTAATTGAAAAAGTATGTCTAGGTTAATCCTGATAATTTTAGCTCTGCTATCGGACTTTAAACTAACTAATTCACTCAAGGTGGATCCTTGAAAATATTAAAATCTCTAATAAAATAGGTGAAGGTGTATTGAAAATTGGAAGAAAGTAAGTTTTAGAGTATCCTTAAAATTGTTGATAGACCTTCTTTTCAAAAAAATTAAATAGATATCATCCCTTGTATGTTACATACAAATTGATTGCCCCCACTTCAAAATATTAAAATATAAGACAGATGGTGAAAGGAAATTCATAATTCCATTTCCCCCATCTTGTCCAAAAGAGATGATGAAAGGAAATTCATATATTGATTTCCCTCATCTCAGTGAATTGCAAAAGTGTTAATTGAAGTGGTGAAAGGAAATTCAATGGGGGAAGTAGATAAATTCACTAGGGTACTAAATAGGCTCACTAGCAGTGAAGCAATATCTATGATATCTGTAAGGTTGTCATACATATCTATATATCATATTCTGTTATCTAATTCACTTTCCTATGATTTTTTACATCCTAAACCAACTAGGGATTCCCCAAATAAATGTGTTACATCTTCTTAACCTTGAAGCGAACAAAGTCGGTTGAATCTGATATTTTAGTTAAAATTATTTAATAGCCTAACTTGAGATCAATCATTAAGTATGTTTTGAAGATTTTTAGACTTGGTTAGTTTCATTTTTCTATGAATGACTAATTCTTAAATAAAACTAGAAAATGTGTTTCAAAAAGAAATAATGACTCCATTTACCCAATAAAGGCACTTGGTCTACTGTTCTTTCATGCCTCACAGGGAGCCACAATCCCGAGATGGAGCCTATGTTGGAACATGCATAATTTTGAGATTTTGAACTTTATATTTTTCTTCTTAGAAATAAAAAGTTTTACCCAAAAAAGAAAAAAACAATAGAGAATTATTCCGGGAATTTGGCCTTCGGAGGATTTCTATCATGCTACATCCAAAACCTCCAAACCCTGTACCGTCGAATTGTTAATTACATTTATGATTGGCTAAATTTAACGATTTGAATAATTATTGTGATTTTCCAGGTGATAAATTCCATCGAACTTTTTAATAATCTCTCTCAAAACAGATCTATACAAAGAACGCTAGATTTTATAAATCTCTTTGAATTTAAAATTCATTTTACCATTTACCATTAATAGTTTTTCATTCAATGAGCAGCTTACAAACTTCTCTTGTTACAGGCAGGATAATCTTATTTCCTTAAGGATTATGGCGCCACGAAAAAGTTGCAAGGAAGATCGATAGACCATATTTCATAATCTAGCAAAATGCTAAACCAGTTTGAAATCCCGATAAACTAAGAAAGGGACCAAATATGGAAGGGAAGGGATAAAAAGATAGAGATGGGAGAAAGAATGTGTAAAGAAAAAACCCTTGAATTGCTAAGTCCTCGAAGTAAGAGATCTAATGTCGTGTGTCCTTTTGATTTGGATGGATGAGATTTACTTTAGAACTCTGGGCTTCAGGCATTCCAAGATGCACAACAACACAAACCCCCAAAGTGATAAGTCCTCGAAGTAAGAGATCTGACACAACTTGTCCTTTTTATTTGGATGACTGAGCTTTACTTCAGAACTCTGGGCTTTGGGCATTCCGAGATGCACAACAACACAAACCACTGAAGTGATAAGTCCCCAAAGTAAGAGATCTGGCGCCACGTGTCCTTTTGATTTGGATGAATGAGATTTACTTCAAAACTCAGGGCTTCGGGTGTTCCGAGATGCACAACAATACAAAACTCCGAAGTGCTAAGTCCGTGAATTAAGAGATGTGGCCCTGTGTGTCCTTTTGATTTGGATGGCTGAGATTTACTTCGAAACTCTGGGCTTCACGTGTTCCGAGATGAAAAAAAATAGAAACCCCCAAAGTGCTAAGTCCTCGAAGTAAGAGATCTGCTGCCGCATGTACTTTTGATTTGAACGGTTGAGATTTACTTCAGAACTCTGGGCTTTGGGCATTTCGAGATGCATGACATCGAAAACCTTCCGAAGCGTTAGATATGTCAACACGTGTCCAGTTCAATCAATGGTCTAGATGAACTAAGACCTTCGAGCCTTCCAGAGTTCTCTCTTCATGCATCCATCTTTCTTCCAAAATGGTTGTCTGCCAGAGTCCAGCATCACCTGACACATGTCCCTTTCTTGGATCGTTGGATAGGAAATTGCATGAATTTAACTCTATCTTCTCTACATGTGATCGAGAGATGTGACCTCAACTTAACCTTTGGGTTCTTTTCTCACTTTGCAAGATCGAAAGTTGTGTTTTAATGGCCCGTGGAGATCAGTGTCCGAGAACGATTGCAGGGGGTGAAGTTGCACAGGTTTTAATTTCAAAATTTGGTCCCACAATTTAAACTAGAGTTTTCTCTCGGGGGTACATGGAATCACCAGGTGCATTGCAGGGTGAAAGACCGGTTACCTCAAAACCACTTCCTTGCGCCCCTGAAAAATAGACCATTAGAATCCTGACTCAATAGTTTTCCTCTACCCAATCCACCTTTCATCCTCCTTCCTGTCACACCCTCCACTCTCCCGATACCATCCACCTCACCACCTACATTCTCACATCTTCTCATCCCACCTCATTATTGGATACTTGTTCCCACATCATCTTGTTCGTGAATGATTACTCTTCCCTGTAACTATTATCCATCCCATAATGAGTCAATGTCGAGCTAACTGTCCAATTACCACCCGCATATATTCAACTGCAATTGTTTATCATAGTAAATACATTTGAAGGGACAGATGGAAACGAAATCAGATGTCGAAGAAAGAAATCCAATGATAGCGGTATTCTTAGTGGACATGTGTACCCAGTTCAAATAATGAAGGAAAACGAGTGCATCTTCGAGAAAATGAAGAGACAGATGAAGCGCCAACACATCAAATCATAAATAAACAATATCTGCATGTTGTTATTTCATTCGGATGGCATTCTATTGTAGGAAGTCCAACGGTTTTCAATTGAGACAATTTTTGTATAAATAGATAGATTTTAGATCTATTCTAGGTTGCTTCTTGCCGAATGTAAAAGATAAACGCTTTTTGAGTATTAATAAAAGTGCAGACAAAGATTCTAATTTTCATTCAATTTGAGTTATGTGTTCCCTCTGTGTTTCCATTTCTCTGAATTTCTTTCTGTAATTATTGAAGAGTGATTGATTGCAATTTAGTACTACATCTACTGTGATCATATTATAGCAAGGGTTCATTCAGTAACCAACTTTTCCTATGTTATTACAGTGAGTAAAACAATACATGTGATCTATGTGAATTACTGCATTTTTATATCCTATTCAAGGGTGCATCTTCTACTTTTCTTCTACTGCGAACAAGGTGAGAATTATATGTAATTGATACCTGAATTTGTTTAACAGTTTTGTAAATATTTCTACATCATTTGAAATTATAATTGTGACTCATATAATGAGATACAACCTCTGTACTGTCTTATTATTAATTGCATTTAAAGACTATCTCTCAGAAAATTGAAGGTAGAAAAAAGCACTCATAAAAACATTTCATTTAAAACCTTTGATGCCTAACATTATTCTTTGAGCCTTAGAGTCAATCTCAGGAACAACAGGATCGTTAGTCAATTTGGTCAAGTATGGGATTTTAAGAGATGCCAAGTATGGCATGGATGGGGATGTACCATCCATGGTATGATGTGGTTGAGAATATGTTCCTCATGAGGATGGTTGGGAGTTTTTACCTTGCGTAGAAGGTTGGGCTCTACCTCCTTGTGGTGGAGGACTAATAGGTGATTTGTTTTGGGTAATGGTTCCTATAAAGGTGGATCCAAGAAAGGCTAATCCTATAACCGTGCAACTTACTAGTGTGTGTGATGGTTGTGTTGATGTGTCAGAAAAATTGGGGACACCTCCCAAAATTGGGGGGAGGTTTCTAAAACATCGAGACCTATGGGGATGTTGTGGTTCCCCTATGGTTATACACTATATGTGGATGTGTGAAAGTGGTGGTGGGGATAAATAATAGAATGAGTGTTTTGAAAAATATATCAAAAATGTATTTTAAAACTCTATGTAATCAAATGATGGAAATCATACATAGACTAAGTAACAATGTAAGATGGTTGATGGTATCATCCACGTGGGGGGAAAATAAAATGCATGTTTCCTAATAGACCTATCATCCTTCATATCAAATAATATTGGGCCTCCAAAAAATCACTCGAAAATGGGGCCATAACCCACCCGAGGAGAAGCAAGTGAAGGGATGAACAATCAATTATAATAAGGGATGAAAGGGGCATATCCTGAAAGTAGTGGCAATATTTACCAACCATTCAAAATCTGATTGAGGTGCGATCATAGCCCACTACCACCACCTTGGGTAGATAAAACCTAGAATTGGCCACTGATTCACCTCGATCAAGCACACCATTTATATTTTTGGCCTTAGAAATCGGTCACATGCTGGATGATTTCCAAGGGTTTGGTGACCCAAGATGGCACGCACAGAACAAATGGACCTCGACCTTCGACTCTTCATGGGTGTCTCCCTACCATATGGTGTAGGAATACTTGATTGGGAGGATTTTGGTACCCTATTTCACAATTTTATAAGTTTCAATGAGAAAATGATAATGGGGATTTATTTGGATACCTATCCCCAAAATCGTAACATAGACTATAATTTTCTTTTGGTTCCTCCTATGGAGTTAGAAAATGTGTTGTTTATGATTGATTTTTAGGATATGAAAGTAGGCTGTGAAGTTGGGATCATGGGACAACTTCATTGTTTGAAAGTGGTGGGACCAAAAGATTGGAACTAAACAAATGAATCCCTTCTGATCCTCCCATATTTTGTATGGGTGCGGGAAGAAGAACATACTACGGTTTCAAGTCTCTAGTAATTTTTTTTTGAATATGTGGTGATGTTGTGTGAAACAAGTGAAAGTGTATAATGGTTTTCAATAAGTTCATGAGAAAAGTTTTAACATGTGGACATCGCTTGGTCCTTTACAAATCTTGTTTACTTCTAACTTATTAAGATTCAGAAACAATCCTTGCAAAAATTGAAAAAAACATGGGTAACTAGCATGGTGGACATGTGGATCCTTACTCTTGAGATTTTAATCTCCCTATATTGTTATCTAATCTAAGAAATATTTGAAACTATCCTAGATTGTAGACATGTTGGCATGTATGTGCCCTTATAAATCCTTAAACTTCCTAGGTTGTTTTCTCTAAAAATTTGAAACTATCCTAATATTTTTCACATATGGGAATGTGTGGGCTCTTACAAATATTTTAGATTATGTTTCAGTAGGAAAATAAGAGGTATTGGCCTCTCCTAAAATGGTTGTTTTATTTGCATGAAATGAGAAAACCAAGAGGTATTCGCGTCTCCTAAAGATTGATTTTTGAGAGGGAGATGGAGATTTATTTGAACAATCTCTTTTTCTGATTTTCAAGGTCACACTAAGGTGCAAGGAAAGAGAATACTCCAAAATTGTTAAAATATTCCCTAGTCTTGATTTAGTGTGATGAATTGCAAAAGAAAAAAAGACTTCCAATGCTTTTAAGATTCAAATGCTATACTAGGCCATCCACATGGAAACAAAGGAAGTAAAAGATGTAAAGGTTATTTTTTACCCCCCTAAGGGACTATGTGGGCTAAGTATCTATGTAAGAGTAAATCCAAAACCTATTTTCTATAGATTTTACAAAGTGCATAAAGTAAACCTTAGCTAGCTGGTGAAAATGGGCTCAATAAGCCTTACAATTTGAAAAAAGAAGACTTGTGCGCGGTTATGCAGTGAGACATTCGTGCATTGTGCACATTTGGTGAGTGTAAACATTGCGTGGAACTACATGGATCATTTGGCTATTAGACCCGAACATGCACACATGCAGAGAAATGGCGGGCCAAAAATTTGAAATGAATTCAACCAACACATGGCTGAATTGTATTGTCTGAAGGGTAGGATAGACTAGTTTTGGACCCTGCAAACACTATAAAGTGAGAATAACAACTCTAATAGCCTACTTGAAGATGAATTTTGATTCCAATTCCAGTATGGTCACCAATCTGTCTGGGAATTTTGATCACAATGGTGAGAAAAAATAGATCCCTTTCATTGCCTTGGTAAACCAACAAAGAAACACAAAACAATGGTTACTAGGTTAGTGAACCCAAAAAATATAAAACAACAAATAAATCATGATAGGAATGACAAAAAATGGAAACTAAATTAAGCAAACATTAACAAAGGATGCATGGAATTTAACACCAAGAGTGGTTACCCAATAGAGAATGGTGTTTGAAATTGAGAACACAAAGAGGAGAAATGTGGGATTTATGAATCCCCTATTCCTCCTAGGGAGGGCTATTGAATCCCTAAAAGTAGATCTATTGCTCTCCTATTTTGAATTGACAATGGTGAAGAACACTATTTCACAACTATCCAATATGTGGAAAGCTTTCCCTATGTTATACTTTCCCAATCTATTTTTAAGAGAAAAAATGATTTCTCTAAGAGTATTTGGACAACATAACAATGCAATGAACTTCTTCCATTTGTGCATACAATGGCCCTTTATTTATAGAACCATAACAAGGTATTCTATAGCTTGTTCCAAGTGTGAATGGGATGGATTTTTAGGTAAATCCAATCCTTTTAATCATCCCATGGAGAGATTTTAGGTTGATCTTGGGGTATTTTCTTGAATTACTTCACCCTGGAAGTGGTTGATGCCGAACCAAATTCATAAATTCATTGTTTCTGCATCCATGCAGGTTTTGTCATGTACAATCAAGTGGGACACACACCATGTGCATTTCGATTTTTTTTGGCCTACAAATATGCGTGTGTGCTAAATTTGTTGGAAGTGCGTGCAAATTTATGGGTCTTTACATAGGTTTGGTCACCTTGCTAGAATTGGTTCTGTAAATGTTGGAAGTATGTTGTATCTATGTTGAGTTTTTCTTCATCCATTGTCTGTATTGATATGAGGTTTATTTTAGTGACAACACACATCTAATAAGAAAATAAAGATATGACTAGGCCACAAGTAATTCTAGTTGCCTAAGGCAAAATGTGGCATTACATACACCCATCCTTCAGGAAACATAGTCCCTGTTATTCCAGAGTCTGTACTTAAGGCTTGGAAGTACAGTGTCTAGGCATCCAAAAGTGAGTAAGGGGTAAAGAAGGAAGAAATGTCAACCTTCGACAAGGGAAGCTAGGGATGATTGCTAGGTTGGCATTGTCTAGCTTCCAACTGTTCCTGGATGTTTATATCCCGTTCAATCGCTGCCCATGAACGTTCAAGTTCAACCTGGGTAGTGGCTATTTTGAGAATAGTATCAAAAATATTTAAGGCAATATGTGTTTGATCTGATAATCCGGGTTCGATATTAGGCTGTCTTGTTAAAGGGACAGTCATAGAGGAACATAATGATAAGAAAATCTCAGAGGAATTTTAGGTGTTGTCTCAATTTCGGTTGTATAAAGGAGAGTTTACAGTTCCAGTAGTGAAAATAGGGTGCAAACCAAAGGCCCTTTCCCATAACTAAGTTATATTTTAAATAGAGATGTATGAGGTGGGAGAAAAGATTAAGCTGTCTATCATGTAAGGCTCCTATCAAGGGATAATCTCACTGATAAATAGAAGAAGAAAAAATATGAGAAAATAACCCGATGAAGAATAAAATATATATATAGAAATCTAAAGTGTTGACTGGTCTTATACCTACTGATAGCTAGTATAGAGTAAAAACAATAAACCATATAGAAAACTAGAATTCATTCACTATAGTAGAGGTTGTACTAAATTATAGTGAAGCATTCATCAGATACATATATGAAATGAAATGAAATGAAATATGAGATAAACTCATAACACAGTCGTGATGGAATTGAGAATCTTCGGATTTGCTTTATATTAACTCTCAAGATAGAAAACCTCTATTACAATCGACCCAAAAAGGTCCAGCCTTTGTTCCTTCCTTCTACTATATATTTATACAGATTTACATATGATGGAATCTCAATCGTTCTAGGATTTTTAGTTACAACAAGAAGGAGATCAATCATTTCATTTCTTTATCTCTGTCTTTATTTGGTACCAGAAGCTTGCCCTCTCGCATGCTCGGTACAAGTGACACATCTTTCCACCATCCAAGATATCAACCTTGACGGTTCCGCTTGACAATTGGCCTCAAAAGAGTAACAATCTCGGGCTAATTGCGGAAACCTTTCTTTCATCTGTCAGTCCAGGATGTCAATAGCGCACAATTGCACACTTGGTTTAATCATACATTTATCTATTTTAACTATGTCTGCCATAGCTACTTGTCAGATTTCGGCCAAATCTCTTTCTTCTTTTTCATTTATATCAAGCAATATTTTCTCTATATTCATTTGACTCAATGTCTCAGCATTGCCTTCGCTATCAATACCTAACAGATTACCATCTATAGAACCAAAATCCTCTTCAAAGGATTTCATTACCTTCTTGGCTTGCAATTTACCTTCTGATATACTGTGCTCCCATTCTTTCAATAAAATATTTCCTTTGGTCTGCTCTGAAATGGAAAGCCTGGGAGTAATTCCCAATTCCCTGTTGTTTGTAGCTATTACAGCCTCTTGAAATGTGACCCGCGCTGCTCCAGCTTCTCTTTCTCTGACAGATAAATTTTCCAATACTTGATCAATGAGTAAGCGGTTGTCCCAAATTATCTCTACCTTGGCGAGTAAACTTCACTGGGTTGTAGAAACTCTGCTCAGAATCTCCATCGCCTGGAACTGGAACATCCCAATATTTATAACTTTACTTTCGGTGATTTCCACTCTAGCCTGTAGCTTCTCAATCAAGTCTTTTTGCTAGCTCACTTGTATCTGACTGGTTTGAGCTACCATCTCTTCTTATTCGAGCTTAGTTTTGAGCAGCTCTATCTCCTTTTTATCGGCCAACCTTGCTTGTTCTATTCTTGCACTTGCCTGGTCCTTAGCAGCCTCCTCAGTTGTGGCTAGTTTAGCTTCTAAGGTTTTGATGAGGTGATTTTTTCGCTTCAGCTAATTTTTCAAAACCCCGATTGAAAATTGGCTTATTGTAGCATACGCCCCTAATGTCTCGGCTATTTGTGTTGCAAACTCTTCTTTCTTCTTGTCTTTGCCATCGATAAACACATTGAACTTCTTGGTTGTTGATCCCTCTTCCTGATAGAATTCTCTTTTTACTACAACCTTTCTCTTCTTATCGAAAAAGAACTCATTTGGAGGGAGCTCTTCCATCCTTATAGGTCTCAATTCTTCATTTAAAATCCACCCTATGTCTATGTTTCCCTGAGTTGAATGCAAGGGAGTAATGGAGGCGATGGGATCTCCGATTTTCTTAGCTGGATGTCCTGGAGTAGTAACTGGAGTTTGCTTTTTCGGCGGCTTGAGAGTCTTTATCTCTGGTTTCAGACTCCTAGTTTGCTCTCCCCCATCCTGGTGTTTTTCTCGGCTGGGTGCCGCATCTTTGGAGCCTTTGGCTTCTTTTTGTTGCACCTCTGCTGTACTTGGATTATCCCTCCGCAATACTGAGGGAAGACAACTGCATCGATGTTCTTGGAATTTTAGAACATTGGCCCTCTCTTTGGGTGCCAGGGCTTGTATCTGAGCCAAAACCTCGGCATAAGATCTTGCACCTCGGAAAATTTCATCTGAGGGAAAATTTTCATGTTTGAACCTTTTAAGTCCGCAACTGTCCAAGTGATTACTTATGACCCTTTGCAGATCGTGCTTCTTGAATTTAACATGAACCAATTTTAGGTCTTCTAGGGCTGCTACCTCTGCTTTAGCATGCCTGAAATCTAACAAAGAATATGAATTTAAATGAATAGGAAAAGGTGGCCATACCTTCTTTGAATATCCCTTAAGATCCTTACTTATGCCACTGATTACGATTGGCCTAGCAACCTCACGATAAGCCAGCTTATCGGGTATGAATAATGGTAATTCATGTGGGGGAACAGAAGCCCCGAAAACTCTGAGATATAAGAATTCTGCTTCTACATACCAGTTGACTATATTGATCGGATTCATCGCTATACTGTCCGAGATCCTGGGTGGAGGGTGGCCAAAAATAGTGACATGCAGCGGTACCATTATCCAGTTAAAGATTTCATACACAAAATCTGCTGCTTTGTTTTCCCACAGTTTTGAATGGTAGACGTGGATGGGCTCAGCCTCTGATGGAGTCCAACTCTAGCTCATTAAGGGAAAGGGCATTAGAAAACACATGACGTCCATAATGTACCCAGACATAAAGAATGAAGCAATCTTTCTACTCTCCCTCTGTGCTCAATACTCTGTAACTTGACTGGTCAAGCTATCAGACAGTATTTTAGCCTAGTCGAAGGAACAACCTTTGGCGACTGAATGTATTAGAGGCACCCACTGAAGGAAGAAATGTGTGGTGTCCTCTCTCCCGTATAATTTGCAGGTCATCATAGCTACATATTTGAACTGTGGTTCTAGAGAAGCTATTGAATATATACCGTTACTGTCCACCCTGAACTTCGCAGGGTGTGAGACCCTATCTTTGATTAAACTAGACATAGTCTTGTCATATTGCACACATTCCTTCTGTTTTAAATTCTCCAAGAATTAGGCATTGTATGTAAGCTGTGACACGGTTGGCAACTTGTACATAGCCTGAAGTTGTTCAGGTCTGAAAGTGCCAATAGTGACCTTCTGCTCGTTGATGATGGTTCTGGTTGGTATATCCACATGGTATAATGCCCACTAGACCATATCATAGTAAGGGAGCATTCATGGCATGGTTGCTACTTTATGCATTCCAGCTTGGATGACAATATTATATTTGGTGGTCAAGTCATCTTTTTCATTGTCACTGGAATCATCTGAATAATCTACCAATTCGGACTGTAGAACCTCAGAAACAAACGACCAGGTCTTGACAGAGTTGACACTTCGAGGTGAAGTATCAGAGACGTTGTCTGAACCTTGTCCTGAAACCTCAACATTGGCTTTAGATGCTTTTCGCGGGGCCATGGCAGGGGATCTTGCTTTAGCTCTTCTGCGATAAAAATATGTATACATACAGAAATTAGTTTGTTGAGAAATTTTGTTCTATGTAATGTAGAAATGAGTTTGCGATAACAAATAACAGATCTATACATTCGACCTTTTAAAACTCAGTACTTTTTAAGAATAGAATGGTCAAATCATTCTTAAATATAATTTAGCAATAAAAACCCAATCCTTACTTGTCGATTCGCCTTGTTTCTAATTAATGCCATAAATTTTGATAGTTTGAAATGCAAGTTGGCACAAGGAAAAATTAAGATTGCCTCGTAGACTGTGCATGCATCAAATCACGGGAAATACAGGCTTAGCTCAATTAATCAGGTTTTATCAACGTTAAATAATCTTTCGGTACTCGCTACATCTGGAGTTTTCACTCTAACCGTTCCAGCCTCGAAAACCCGAGATTGCGATAATTAGCTTTGGTTAAATAAAAATGTAACCAGGATTAAGTGTTTAATTAATCATGTTTAAAAAAAAAACAAATATCGTGGTTATTTATATCACAACTTCGCGACTCGGAGCTTCGAAGGTATAGCTTCGGGGATGTTCGTATGCCGAGTTGTGAAATCGCGATGATCTAATTTAATTAAATTGGGGGATAAAACCAGATTAATTGTTTAATTAATTACGTTTCTATCTTTATTGCGACTTCGCGACTCGGTGCTGTGATGGTGTAGCCTTTGAGGGAAAACATCCCGAGTTGCGAATTTCCGACTGAGTTTAACCACGACTGAAATTTTTACCTTTAACACTAACTTGGGTTACTTAAAACAAGATTCTTGTGGTTTCGACTATCGTGATTACGACGGTGAGACTTTTGGAGTTAGTAAACGCCGAGACACGAAATCCTGATGATGCTTAACCATAGTTTAGAAAATATTTACTCTCGCTACTGACCTGGGTAAAACTTTAAGGTTATTTTGTTGTTTCGCTCTTCGGGACTTGTGAACTATGTGATCTATAACACCCGACATATGAAATCCCAAGGTAAGAAAGGGGAAAAAATTATTTGAACGAAAAGTATAACTCACCTTGAGAGTATGATAACCATCATCGCTTGCGTGATGAGACTTCCGAGATTTTGGAAAAAATAAAGGAAAATATGAAAACCAACTTTCAATTTCGAGCATTAAGAAATAAAATTCAAAACGGGCTAAAAATCAAAGGCAACTCCAACATAGGCTCCAGCTAGGGATCTCGTTTTCCTGTAAGATGGGAAGAACAGTAGACCACATGCCGATATTGGGTAAATGGAGTCAATGTCCTTAATCCAGTGAAAAAGTTCCTGAGGACAGGTTACCGAAGGGGAAAGGGATTTCATTTCTTTACCTTTGAAAAGT
>CBVK0100020332.1:0-39550 GCA_900067695.1 Picea abies
TATATATATATATATATATATATATATATATATATATATATGGAATCTACGTATAAATCCCTATAAGTGTGTATAGTTTCTTCAGTGATGAATATGTGGACTATACTTAAAAACTTCGTAAAAATGGATATAATAAGAGGTGTGAAATTGTGTTGAAACCTGCATAGAGAATCTAGCTAGAAACAATGAACAAAAAACTTGCAAAGTTGAGAGAAGAGAAGAATTGGAGAGAAAGAATAACTCTACATAATTGAACTAATGCACCATAGTAGTGATCTCTAGAGAGATGTGGACACACAGATAAAAACATGAGTGATATACCAATTAGTCCTAGTTAACTGGCCATGCAATCATTGGTTAACTGGTCTAGACAAGTGGAGTGGAGAGAATCTCATGCATGCACATGTGGTGCACCCTCCAAGACTCATGCATGTTAAGTGCGCCCTCCTGGTGATGATCCCAAGATGAGTGAGCCCTCCCGATGATGATCCCAAGGTGACCATGCAACAATTGGTGATAATACCAAGGTTGCCATGCAAGACTTGACTCCACTAGCCTAATTGATGTACAATTGAGTAATGATTGAAGAGGAGGTGGCACCCTCATATAGGGGAGAATATCTATGACCAGGGACACCCTCAACATAGACTAATAAAATTAGGAAAATAAATACTTTTTGGATGTGTAATATCTCCAATACCCCCTTAATACTACTAGGGAGGACACAATGAATGGGTCCTGTAAAGAAGCCATGTTGCATACCCATTTTACAATGAATCTAAGTAAAATAAACACTGAAAAATATGTAAAAGGGGAAAAATTCATGGGAACCGCCCCCCTTCCTCCCCTCAAAATACAATGCTGAAAAAGAAAGATAGTTGCTAGGAAGTTGTGTCCTTCACTCCTAGAAGGTTATGCAGGGAGTGGAATTTCTTCTTAGTGAAAGTCTTCGTGACGATGTATCAAGAGTCCATTCCATCATGAATCAACTCTTTGATGTAATGCATGTGGATCTAGATGTGTTTTGTTCTTTGTTGTTGCAATGGGTCTTTGAAAAACTTCAATGTGGTCTAATTGTCGTAGCAGATGATAGTTAGATGATGGAATTGGATACCAAGCTCAATGAGGAAGTTCTGTAGCCAAATTTCCTGAATGGTAATGTTGATTGCTGCTTTGTACTCAACCTATGTTGATGATAAAAAAATCATTGATTACTTTTTTCTCAACCAACAAATGAGTCTAGATCCCAAACTAAGAATGTATCCTGAAGTGGATTTGCAATCTGTGGTATTTCCAACTCAATTTGAATCTGTATAGGCAATGAGGTCCAATGTAAAACCTGCTGCATAATGAATCCCATGACTAGTAGTGCCCTTTACATATAGGAGGATGCATTTGCAAGCTTTGCAATGTAGTTCATGCGGCTCTAACATGTACTTAGTAATTGTTCCCACTACATACTAGAGATATGGATGAGAGTGAGTGAGGTATAAGAGGATCCCCAACAATTGTCTATATCGAGTGCAATCCACCAATGGTGTATCCCTGTCATCCTCAAGCTTGATCCTTGATAAGAAACGTGTGGCCGCTGGTTTACAATCAATCATGTTGAACATGAATAGGAGATATTTGACATACTTTTCCCAAGACAACTTGATTCCTGAATCAACTTGACCGATTTCAATACCAAGGAAGAAGTGTAGTGGACCCATGTGAGACATTGAAAACCTGTCATGTAATGCATCCTTGACTGTATCAATAACAGAGTCTGAACTACATATGATTAATAGATCATCTACATATAGCATTCAAATCAACAAAGAGTTAGAAGTTCTCATCATATGAATCTAATTTACAACGAACAAAATTTTGAGAAATCAAGTAAGAATCCCTATTAGCATAACATGCTCTAGGTGCCTACTTGAGGTCATAGAGTGAATTTTTGAGTCGACAAACTAGGAGTCCCATATGTACCCCTTCGGTTGCTCCATGTAGATCTCTTCTTCGAGATATCCATGAAGAAACACATTCTTCACATCCATTTGGTGGACCTCCCACCTCCTTGATGATACAATGGTGAGAGCCAACTAGATGGAGTCCATTTTTGCTATTGGAGAAAATGTCTCATCATGATAAATCCTGTGGACTTGCTGAAATACCTTTTCCAACAATATTTATTTATACCTCCTCATAATACCTTTTCCCACTTTCTTCGTCCTGTAAACCCATTTACATTTGACAAACTTCCTATCTGAAGAAAGTGGAACCAAGTACCAAGTCTTGTTCTCAAGAAGGGAGTTGTACTCCTCATTCATAGTTGCGTCCTATAAGAGATTCCCTTCAACCTCTGCAAGGTCTAAGGCTAGAACCATGTAGCAATGCATGATCATTACTAGTTCCATGGCTATGAGTGCATGTGGTGCCTCCTCAAATTGGGATCTTTTCCTCCTCGGATTTGCTGGATCCCCCACAAGATCACCTACTGCCTATAGGGTGGATTGTGCCCATTTGGGTCTTGGATCTATATCTTCACATGCATGCTCATGATCTTCAGAATATGGTTCATAGATCAGATCTGAAATATGATCTGAGTGGTAGGATGCAGCATCTCAAATGTCTTGTGCAAGAGGAAGTACATAAGTTTCTACATGTTGTTCCTGAGAGGCATGCATGGTGCTTTCTTCAAACTAGATGCTCCTTTCAATGAAAAACTTATATGTTGAAGGATCTATCAATCAATATCCCTTCACACCCTTAGGATAACCCACAAATATGCATTCTATGCTTTGAGGCTCCAAATACTTCCTCTTCTCTGAAGGTACAAGAACCCATGCGCGTGATCCAAAAATGTGGAAGTGTTTCACTTCTGGTTTCTTATTGCTCCAGGCTTCAAAAGGAGTGATGTATTTCAAAGATTTGTGAGGAGATTAATTTTGTATGTACGTTGCATAGTTGATTGCTTCAACGCAAAGTTTGGAGGGAAAGGACTTTGCATGTAGCATGGAACTTTCCATCTCTTTCACAGATCAATTCTTCCTTTCAACTACCCCATTTTGCTGCGTAGCATATGGAACTATGTGATGTAAGTGAATACCTGCTTCATCAAAAAGATGATGTACATCATTTTTTACATACTCCCCCCCCTTTATCTATGTGGAGGATCTTGATCATCTTTCTGGACTACTTCTATGCACGCACTTTGAAATCCTTGAGACACTCAAACACTTTGGATTTTTTCCCGAGAAATTACACCCAGATGTCTTGTGACCAATCCTCAATAAATGTCAACACATATCTAGCCTTGCTTATGGAAGAATGAGGGGAATTCCCCATGAGGTCACTATGAACAAGATCTAAGGGAGAGGAGGCCCTCTATTCCTTCCCTTTCTCAAATTTCTCTTGTGGATGCTTTCTATGAACACATCCTTGAAAAATTCCATCATAAAATTGTATGTCCGACAAAATTTCTACCATCCCCTATTTGTTGAGTTTCTACATGCACCTGAAATTTAAGTGGCCATAATTTCGTGCCAAATATTACTATCATCATTGGCATGACTTAGTAGCAATGCAGAATCTGATTTAGAAACAAATTTAGAGAATGCGTACAATCTAGATTTATGATCTACCTCACCTACAATAATTTTGGAGTTGTCTTTCATGTCAAATATTGTCACAGAATCATGTATGAATTCCAAACTTTTCCTTGTGCTTGTATGTGTGAATTGGTACACAAAGCGTGTATTTACGAAGAGTTTTAGAATGTGTAAGGCATTCTCAAAACTTCCTTTTCCAAGTTCCATTCTCCCTTGTTTGGAGACTTTTATTGGAGAGTCATTTCCCATGAGAATGGGAGGACCCGTGCATGTTTTTAGATATGAAAGGACATATTTTGTGGTTTCCATGTGGTATGATGCTCTTGACTCAATGATCCATGAATATGGTGAAGAATTAATTGCAATTAAATCATGCACATTACCTCGAGTTTCTGGTGCTCTTTCTCTCGACTTCTTTTTGGCATTCTCAGGAATGCAGTCTCCAAGATTGTTCTGTTGGAGTGTTTTGGTCAATGGTCTTCTTCATGCAAGAGGATTCAGGATGGTAACCACAATTGCAATAATCACACTTTAATTTCCCTTTCTTTCACTTTCTTTCTTTCGAGCTGGAAGATTCATCAGAAAGTTTGAAGTTGACTCCCTTTCTTGGATTTGGATCCTTCTTTCCCTTTCCTTTCTGTTTAGATTTCTATTTGGATTTTCTACTCTCATGCATAGAAAATGAATGTTCTTTGGATCTCTTGATGGATCCCATTTTGATGAGTTTGTATTTCTCATGCATTAGGGACTCAATGAATATGTCCAATGTGGGCATTGTCCAAGCAAACCCGATGCAATCCTTGCTGTATCAAATGTGGAGACAAAGACGACATATTCCGAACCCAAATTTGATAGAACAAAAACAATCCATTTTTTTATTGCTTTTATTTAGCGATCCCACATCCTTTTAATTGAAATAGTGAGGATTTGAACTTTGTGAGGAAGTCCTAAATATTCTCAAAACTGCTTGGATCTTAAGAGTTTAACTCGATCTCAAGCATGTCGCTGCACATCTCTTCCTGCTTTCCGAAGAGACCTTCTAGAGTTGTCCAAACCTCGTTTGGAGTAGTGGAAGATTCAATATGAAACAATAATGTGGGAGAGATGGACATGCAAATGAGACCATAGGTCTCATCCATGTAGTTGAATTATTTGCATTTCTCGATTGTTGATGTGGGTTTAGTTTCTGTTTCCATGGTTGTTTGATATAAGCCTCTTCCTCTAAGAAGAATAAGGATCTTCAACTTCCAATCGAAGAAGAAGGATCTTCAACTTCCAATTGAAGTAATTTTATGGCGTAATAAAAACTAATGGTGAAAATTCCATTCTTTTTGATTGCTTCAATCTTCTAAACCCGCAAATGATTGTTTGTGCATCCTAGCACCTATGGGCTTTGATACCATGTGAAATTGGGTTGAAACCTGCATAGAGAATCTAGCTAGAAACAATGAACAACAAACTTGCACAGTTAAGAGAAGAAGAGAAGAATTGGAGAGAAAGAATAAAGACTTGTATTAACCAAATGAGAGAATGGAAAAATACAAATGATATACTCTACATGGATGAACTAATGTGTCATAGTAGTGATTTCTAGAGAGATGTGGACACACATTGATAGAAACATGAGTGATATGCCACCTAGTCCTAATTAACCGACCATGCATTCATTAGTTAACTAGCCTAGACAAGTGGAGTGGATATAATCTCAGGCATGGACATGTGGTGCCCCCTCTAAGATTCATGCATGTCAAGTGCGCCTTCCTTATGATGATCCCAAGGTGAGTGCGCTCTCTTGGTGATGATCCCAAGGTGAGGATGTAACACTTGGTGATAATACTGAGATTGCCATGCAATAATTTAATCCACTAGTCTATTTGACGTACAACTAAGTAATGAATGAAGAGGAGGTGGAACTCTGATATAGGGGAGAATATTATCATCTAGGGGAGAATATCTCTGATGAGGGTTTCCCTCAACATATACTAATAAACTTAGGAAAATAAATACTAGGTGGGTGTGTAATATCTCCAATAAGAGGGAGTTGGAAAAATGAGTGTGTTTTTATTTTTGCAACATGATCCATTAGTTCACTATTCAAAGATAAAACCAAAGAAAATTCCTTATCCAACACATAGAATAAACGAGACAATATTGGCCCTTTTTTTTGCACGGAAATATGTGTGTTAATAATGTGTGCATGCCATTTTTACATACAATAAAAACATGTAATGCTCCCTCACCTTGAAAAACACACGTGGATTAATAATGCATGCATATTATGTTTTACAAACAATACAAACATGTAAAAATCACTCACCTTGACATGTTTCAAAAGGAAATCTTTGCCACTAAAACTTTTTTAAAGAAAAAATTACCTATTTTCCTGTCAAGGTTTGTAGACCCATCCTATTTGTGAAAAACTACCTAATGTTGCATGGAATACCACTCGAAAGTGAATGAACCAACAAAGAGGGCATGTGTCATGGTTGGAGGTCTTGTTCAGAGTGCATGAAGTATATAAGGTTAATTTTCCTATGTAAGGCCATTTCTTTCCTTTTTTATGATGCCCTAGACCCCTAAACCCATCACTACTGCCTAAAACCAATTAATGGTCGCAATACCCCACTTAGAGGCCAAAGATCGCTTATAAAGGTCCAATGTGGTGTTTAAATGGATCTTTCTTTTGGGTTGCTATATTATTTACAGTGAAAGAACAGTCAATCGATTGGCCAATTGAGATGTATCATCTGGGTGATGAATTGATCAACGAGTTAAGTCAAGTCGATGGTCAAGTCGAAGGTCAAATTGTTCTACAGGGAAATTCGAAAGGTCAAATGATAGGAGGTCGAGTGGAAAGAGGATCGAGATTGACTGGAGGTTGAACAGGAAATCGATTGATGTTCGTTTGGAATTCGACTATAACGAAATCCCAAAATTCACGGGATTGTAGCCAACCATCTGCGTGGATCTATAACCATTTTTTGGGAACCATGATTGTAAGGTCCCACCTTACTTACCAACAATACATAAGAAGCTAGGCTCAAAATATGTATTATTATTTTTTGTAAAACAAATCCAAATCAATTAATCTATCATGTAATTACAACTATGTTTATAATTATGTAGCTATGTACATAAACACACTCTTTTAAACCATTTCCAAATCTGTTCTAAGTAATCATGAACATATTGTTTCCTGCAAGCATGCACATAATCTGTTGCATTGTCCTACTTTAATTCAAAATGTACATATACAAATGGAATTTTACTACATCATAAAATACTTGGAATTTAAAAAGCAAGGGTAGAATCAAACTTATAAATCTACAACCAATAGGTACATAATCAAATCACATATGAAAACAAGGTACAACTATTGAGGATTTTAGGAAACACCTTGCAAGTAGGATACAACCATAATTTCCATTGAGACATATGAACAATCACTTTATGTGAAAATAAGATACAACCATATTGATGCAGGAGCATCTTTAGCCCTAAGAAAACCACATCACCCAAAAACATTTCATTTTCAAGATATAAAATTGAAGGGTGGAATACATTCTGCCACTTCCATTGTTCGAACAGAAGCATTGAGACTCTTGTTGTTGCAATACTAGTTTTGCAACACCCATACTGTAAATCATGTTGCTACAACACTAGTGCTGTAACACTTGTTGTTGTAACACTCATGCTGTAAATCATGTTATTGCAACACCGATGCTGTAACACCTATTGTTGCAACACCAATGTTGCAACACCCATTGTTGTAACACCCATTGTCGCAACACTCAACTCCAAAAAATGAAGAAAGAGAAAAATAAAATGAGAAGGAGAAAATTTCATGAATGAAGGATAGAAAAAGGGAGATATAGAATAGAGGAGACAAAGAATAACTAACATCTTTCCTTAACCAACAATAATACAATTTCCATAGGGCGTAATCAAATTCTATAAAATGTCTAGATTTACGATTTAGATTCTAAAAACATGATTTATGAACTCAAAATGGGGGTGAAATGTTCGTTTGATACAAATACCCCCTATGTTTTCATTGAAACGAAACAAAAACATACCAAACCTGGTTTTATTTAAATCCAACTACATCAACTCAATAAAATTTGTTTGCATAACTAATCTAACATATAAGACACACAATAACACATGTAGTCACTAACAAACTTCAATATCAACACAAACATGACATATGTATATTACAAATAATTTCTATAATCAATATAATTGAAAATAATTAAAACCCATAACCAAATTTCCTGAACCCTTTTGCAGACCCTCTTTTAACTTTCACTTCCATAAAGAAATATGTAGAATGAGGTAAAGAAATAGATGAAATGTAAGGGAATAATTTCCATCTTCAACAACATATTTGTTTTCTTTAACCTTGCATAATATTTATTCCACAATGCCATATAGTTTTCCACATCCCTAAAATGTTAGCTAGAATAAATTATGTCCACAACTCAATAATTAACCCAGATGTCAACATTTTCAGCTAACAATCTTAGTGTAATTAGAAATCATTCCAATTTATAAAATAACATAAAATATCAAAGTTAAACAACTCAAATTTTACCTGAAACTTACTGATCAATTCTCTGCAGCAGCTCCAATCTGAAATCAACTGATTAGCTCACTGTAATAGCTGCATAAAAACTATGTAGCGCTCCACTTTCCAACTTAATAGACCAACCAGATTACAACTCAACCATATCCAGGGAGAAATTATTCTCCACCTAGAATGCCCAAGCTTTAAGAGCTCACAAACAGTACTTAGATGCAACAATAGAGCGATGATAGGTAAATTAAGGAAGAGTGATCAAGGAATAATATAATTCACTCTTCCTTCCAACACCACTTAGACCGCTATCATCCAAGCCAAGCTAATTTGGTGTTTCCAGAAATTTTTTTAGGATCATCTCGTTATTAATTTAGGTCCCCCCCTCATACCATGAGGTCCTTCGGTATTTTCATGCCTTAAGAAAGGTGTCACCTCACCCTCTCATGCAAAATTAGTTATTTAATTCCTTTCTAAAATTATAATATGTTGTATTATTCACTCCCCCCTCTGAGGTGGCATTCCCATATTCTTTATTCTTTTTAACTAATATTAAATAACTTAATATTCATCACCCCCATGTGTCACTATTATATTATTTCTTATTATTATTTATTTTTAAATTAATTAATTCACCTTTTTATTAAAGAAATATTAAATTTAAGAGCCCCTCAAAAGTGGGTAAATTGGAATTATATTAATCCAAAGTTTAACTTAGGTTGGCTTAGCTAGTTGATTTACACCCCCGAGTGGTGATGTTATGCTAGAGAATAGGGATTCTACACCCCTATGGCATGCCTCTCTAGACTTATTTGGACTCCACGTCCTTTCCATATACCTAGAAATTTTCACCCTAGTAGATTCAAGACTCCATGCCCTAATCTATTCCATAGATCCAAGACTCTATGTCCCAATCTTCCAAATATTTAGGACTCCATGCTCTAATATTTTTATCATATATCCAAGACTCTACACCTTGATATTCCATGGATTTAGGACTTAGTTCCATAAACTCCATGGCTTCTCATTTATTCTTTATGAAACTCCACATTTCCCACAAGGTACTGGTTGTGAGATCATACCCATTTGATGATCTTGTTGTCAAGGTCTTGTTTCCCTAGATCTACACACATCATAATTGCATAGATTAAGATAATCAATTTAAAATTCATAAAGAATTAAATTAATCACATTCTACCCAAATTTGTACATGACTTCCATAGTCATTTAAATTCCACAACCATTTTTGATCTGGGAAGATCGAAGCATCCATGCCAACAAGTAACCAAGTCCCCTGCCATATCTTATTCATTACAAGGTTAATCATCATAATCATAAAAATCGTGTTTCATTATCCGGATCATAATCAACTATTTGTTCCACACAACAATGATCAAGATCATAATCAACCATTTGTTCCACACAACAATGATCGGGACTATAATCAACTATCTGTTCCACACAACAATGATCATGACCACAATCAACTATCTGTTCCACATAGAAATGACCATGATCATAATCAACTATCTTATTTACACAACAATGATCAAGATCATATCAAATATATATATATATATATATATATATATATATATATATGTCAAGTGATCCAACAAATTCCATAATATATAAGTCCAACATACATAATCCATCAACAATCACAATTGCCCTCCTCGGGTGTCACACAACTATACTAGCTAGATGGGACACTACAATGATTTAGGGTTTTTCATGTTGTAAAGCCTATAAATAAGGTGCATTGTAATCGTAATAAATTGATGTTCATGTTGATGTTTCAAATAGTAGCTGGGTTATGTTGATACAAGTCAAATTGGATGTAGGGTTGTTCTTGTGTAAATTAAGAGAGTAGGATGACGATTGTGTCTTAGGTGTATACCAAGGTTAGTCATGTAACTCTGTATTCAATGAATGAATAATACAGCAAGAGAGAAACATGCTTAAGGAATGTTGGTTTTCCCAGTTAAGGGTTTCCATGGTAAAATCTCTATGTATTGTGTGTGTTTGTCATTTATTTTATTCTTATTTGTCTTCTCTTTTCTAGTTGGTTTGATGAAGGATAAATTTTCTCTACATTTGATATCAGAGTTTTTTTTATTGCTCTGTACAAGTCGTATCAGAGAAAGGTTAAGAAGATCTTGGATCTAAGCTAAACCTAGGTCCAATGGGAGTTGCAAGTCAATGGTCTTTAATTTGTGCTTGAATGAATGGAAATTAGTTCGAGGATAAAGATCGAAAAATTCAATGGCCAAACTTTTGAGCTTTGGAAACTTAAGATGGAATATCTCCTTATAGATTGAGAACAATGGGTAGATGTGAGTCCCATAACAATTCTAATGGGTATGTCGAGGGAAGAATTGGAGAAACTCGAGAGAAGGGCAAGGAGTATGATTCGATTTTGTCTTCTAGGTTTAGTATTGCTGAATGTCTCAAGTGAACTTTGCAAAGAAGCTGTGAGACGAGTTGGGAAGCTTGTACCAATCAAAATCCCTGGTAAACAAGTTGTTCCTTTGGAAAACACTGTATATTTTGAGAATGAGTGATGGTAGCTCAGTAACAGAGCACTTGAATGCATTCAATACTGTAATAAGTTAGTTATTTTATGTCTATATTGAAATCACCGAGGAGGAGAAATGTATTAGCCCATTGTGTTCTTTTCCAAACTCATGGGATAGATTAGTTGTCTTGGTTATAAGGAGTAATCTGACCACATTAATACTTGAAGATATGGTTGCATCTCTACTAATAGAATAAATGAAACATAATAACATGGAAGGATCAACCAAGGATGTCTTGATGGTGAGAGGTCGACATATTGACAAATATAATGGATAATTATTCGATAGAAATTCTAATTTTAAGGGTAGATATAAATCCCTAGTTCAATCGATGAGAAGATGCTGGAAATGCAATAAAATTGAGCATTACAAGACTGGAAGATGAAAGCAACCGATATCAGTCCAATATCTAACGAGAAGCAGTTGACTAAGACAAAGACTACTCCAAATAAATGAGGCGATGTGTATTTGGTGTTGACTATTAAACTATCTAATAATGATGTTTGGTTGATTGATTCAGGTGCATCCTTTCATATGACACCCCACAAAGAATGGTTCTATATCTATGAGAGATATGAAAGGAGAGATGTATTCTTGGGGGATAACTCAACAACCAAAATTGTTGGGCGGGGAAGAGTTTGACTGATGCTGCAAGATGGGAGGAGCAAGACCCTTCCTAGTGTGCTAGATATTTTGGGTTTAGCAAGAAATTTGATATATGTCAAAAAAATGAGGCAGGTGTGCACGCTCTATTTTAGAAGGATACATGCAAAATGGTTAAGTGGGTGATAATATTAATGAAAAGATTTCATATTAGAACCCTAAAAAATTTGTCAGGGAATGTCTACTCAATTGGATGAAACAAAATTGTTATTCCTGAATTTGACTCGACTCAACTTAGGTTGAATCAATACAAACCAACGTTACTCAACTTGGGTTGAGTCGATACAAGCCGACTCGACTGTTCTTCGTCAAGTCAGATCGACCATGCTATGACACCGGAGGATGGGACATATTGGCGAAAAAGGACTTCGAGCTATGCACAACCAAGGTATGGTTGAAGGTTTTCCTAGTTGTAATTTAGAATTTGATTTTTATGAAAATTGCATATATGGAAAACAAATTCGGGTTAGATTCCTATCTGGATCTACAAGGGAAAAAGAGATTCTGGAATTGATACATACTGATGTGTTTGGGCCTGTATCAGTCCCTTCACTAGGAGGATCTCTGTATTATGTTTCCTTCATAGATTATTTTTCCAAGAAGAGATGTATATATTTCCCGACGAAGAAATTAGAGGTTTTTGAGAAATTAAAAGAGTTTAAATATCTTGTGAAAAAACAAACAGATAAGAAGATCAAGGTGTCGAGAATTGACAATGGAGGTGAATTTTGTGGAAACAATTTTGAGCAATTCTATAAGCAGTGTGGCATAACATGCAAAAATAACACAACATATATCCCACAAAAAAATGGATTTGTTGAAAGAATGAACAAGATGTTAATGTATAAGGCAAGGAGTATGCTCAGTGGTGTCGAGCTTGCACAAGAATATTGGGCATAGGTAGTCAACACTGCAGAATATTTGGCAAATAGGTCTCCATTAGCGCTAGTCGACACAAATCCACATGAGGTATGGTTTGATAAGAGGCCTTCACTCTCACATCTCATATTCTTTGGATGTGATGCATTTGTGCATGTTACCAAGGAAAAGAGGAACAAGCTAGACAATAAGGCAGTCGCATGTATTTTCACGGGCTACAAGGATGGAATGAAATGATATAATCTATGAGATCCACTGTTGAGGAAAACATAGTATAGTTGAGATGTGATCTTCATGGAAGTTAGAATAAATTCCAAGAATGGAGAGGCTCAAATGGAAAAGTAACTAGAAAAGTTGGTGTTTGAGCTAAGGAATGAAGAACATGCTTTAGATGAGTCGAATGAATCAGATGAAGAGGTGGAACTACCAAATTTGGTTGTAAGGAGGCTTGGACGAGTAAGGAAACCAACTGAAATGTATATCCCTCCTAATTACCATTATGCATTTATGTTATCTACCACTGACAAGGATCCCAAGTCGATTAGAGAGGTAGTCGACTTGACAAAGGGTAAACTTTGAAAGGATTCCATGGTCGAAGAAATGAAATCCTTGCACAAGAATGATACATGCGATTTGGTAGAGATACCTGATGGAAGGAAACCTGTCGGTAGAAAGTGGGTGTTCAAGAATAAATTGAATGAAACATTTCAAGTCGAGAAGTTCAAAGCCCAAATAGTAGTGAAAGGGTATTCCCAAGTCGAAGGAGTTGACTTTGGTGATATTTTTTCCCCTGTTGCAAAATTAACTTCCATTAGAGTGCTAATATCTCTGGGTGCAACATTTCACTTTGATATAAAGCAAATGGATGTGAAGATAACATTCCTAGATGGGGACCTGAAAGAAGAAATATACATGAAACAACCTGAAGGAATTGTAGAAAAGGGAAAGAAAGAGTTGGTATGCAAATCAAAGACATCCCTTTATGGTATAAATCAATCAATGAGGATGTGGTATCCAAATTTTGACAGATACATCCTTAGTTTGGGATTTGTGAGAAACAAGGCTGATCACTATGTATATTCCAAGAAAGAAGGCGGTCATTTCATATATGTAGCTTTGTATGTTGACGACATGTTGCTAGTTGAAAACAACATGGGCACAATAAATGAGGTGAAGATGTAATTGTCCTCCAAGTTTGACATGAAGGATATTGGTGCAGTGAACTTCATTCTAGGAATCGAGATCAAGAGAGATCAACTAGTTAGAAAGTTTTGGTTAAAGCAAAGAAAGTACATTGAAACATTCTGAAAGTGTTTTAACATGTAGGATTTCAAACCGATCAAGATACCAATTCTTGTGGAAGAAAAACTAATTATTGAATAGTGTCCAAAGACACAGGAAGAGATAGAGGACACATAACATGTTCCCTATGCTAGAGTCATTGGTATTCCGATGTATGCAATGGTATACACTTGACCAAATATTTCTCATGTAGTGGGATTATTGAGAAGACACATGTTGACACTTGAGAAAGAGGATTTGTTTGTTATCAAGAGAGTGTTCAGGTACATGTGCGACACAACAAAATATGTGATTTGTTACCAAGGGAATCCCAAAGTTTATAGGGAAGTAAATGTATATGGATTTGTCAATGTTGACTGGGATGGAGATCTGGATCAATGAAGGTTGATTGATGGATATGTGTTCAAGATGTTCAATGGAACAATCAGTTGGATGAGTAAGCAGAAAGTGGTCATAGCCTTGTCTATAATAGAATTTGAATACATGGCAACCACTCATAGAAGAAAAGAAGCAATATGGCTTCATCGGTTATGTTCAGGAATTGCGTTTGAGGAGAAATCTTTGAAGATACATTGCGATAGTCAAATCACAATATTCCAGGCAAAGAACCGAGCTTACCATTACAAGACAAAGCATATTGATGTACAATACCATTTCATGAGAGACATGGTGGTAATAAAGAAGGTGCTTCTAGAGAAAGTAGACACTTTGGAAAACATAACATAATCTTTGACCAAGTCTATGAGTGTTGTGAAGTTCTTCTAGTGCAGAGAAGAAATGGAAATTGTTTCCCTGGGTTTGTGAACAAAAGTTCAGGTTATCCTGTATCAAAAAACAAGATAATAAGTGGAAGAATGTTGGGTTGTTATATTATTTGCAGTGAAAGAACAATCAACTGATTGGCTAATTGAGGTGGATCGACTGGGTGATGAATCAACCGATGAGTTAAGTCAAGTCGATGTTCAAGTCAAATGTCCAAGTGTTCAATCGAGAAAGTTGAAAGGTCAAGTGACAAGAGGTCAAGTGGCAACTGATTGGAGATTGACTAGAGGTCGACTGGGAAATTAACCGATGTCTGACTGTAACAAAATCCTGAGATTCAGGGGATTTCATCCAATCATCTGCTTGGATCTATAACCATTTTTTGGGCACCGTGATTCATGGTTTTGCATGATGTAAAGCCTATAAATAAGGTGCATTATAATTGTAATAAGTTGATGTTGATGTTGATGTTGCTAATAGTAGTTGGGTCATGTAGATACAAGAAAAATTGGCTATAGGGTTATTCTTGTGTAAATAAAGAGAGTAGGATGATGACTTTTTCTTAGATATAGACCAAGGTTAGTCAAGCAACTCTTTATTCAATGAATTAATAAGACAACAAGCGAGAAATATGCTCAATGAATGTTGGTTTTCCTGATTAAGGGTTTCTAGGGTAAAATATCTGTGTACTGTGTGCATTTGTCATTTATTTTATGCTTAAATTTTTCTTCTCGTTGTCATTCCTCCTAGAAGACCACTCTTATAGAATAGTTGTATCTGTTTTCAATGGTAAACTAGATAGAACCCAGAGACCTGAAATAATGACACCAACAAATTGGATCAGTGCATATGACACATAGAAGGAGAAGGAAATGGTAGAATTGTTTGATTCAAATGGGAACCTATGTTCGATGATCCTAAATTTTTTGACACATATGTTGATAAAATTCCCATTGGGATGAAAATGAAATCTGTGTTTTATGAGCTTCCATATTGGGAGCATCTTGATATTGGCCACTTACTAAATCCTATGCATATATTAAAAAATGTTTCATATTATTTATGGAGGCACATATCATCGAATAAAAGTGATACATTGGATATTAGGAGAGATCTTATTGCTTCAAATACTAAAAGGAGACATTGGCCAAGAAAAAAAAGTAGAGTAGAGGTTTGTCCCTCTTGGTATTTTAAAGAAGGTGATGTCCCATGAATTTTTAAGAAATATGATATTTCTATGGAAAAGGATGCTATATTGGGTGTGAAGGCACCTTATTTTTATGGGTCGACTCTACAACATTGCTTCACCATAGAAGGGGATTTATCGGGGATGAAATCACATGACCATTTGAACCTTCTAAGGGTATGTATGTCGCATACATGATTCTTATTCTATAATGTCGATAAAAAATATACTATGCACTCATAATTTTATGGCAATTAATGATGTGTGTGTCTATATTTTAGTTTCATTATCCTTTTCTCATGTGTGGTTGTCTGAACCATGGATTCCCCTAGGACCTGCGATGTTCCATATAAAATTATCTGCAATTGTATGTTGGATCACATCAAAGGGGATTCATATGGCTAGCATTCCATGGTGGCGTCGAGAGATAGATAAGACTGTTTGTATGTTTGATAAGGAACTACCCACAAGTTTTATGGACTTGCAAGTCCATCTTCTAATTCACCTATCTAATGAGGTTGAATTATCCGGATTGCGTTCATGTGATTGGATTTTCTTCTTAGAAAAGTACATGAAAAAATTGAATGGGTTTGATCGACAAAGGGAAAAACCAGAGGGCTTTATGACAGAGGGGTACACAACAAAGGAGTCGTTCTATTATTCCAGTGAGTAGATCAAGAAAATTGATGAAACACTAGGGGAAGTGGTTTGGGACGACCAATGAGATGAGGACGAAAGGGAAAGGGAACTACTCCGAAGGAATGGAAAAAGGTGCATGATAAAGAGTAAGTCACTAATATTTTGTCAAATTTGTATAGAGAAAATGTTTACACTGAATTTGATATATATATTTGATCTCATACTATTTTCTTTGAATTCTTATATACATCAGTGAATTTAGAAATTGATTCCATCAATAAATTCACTCTTTACAATGCAGAGGCAATGTGACTGTAGTGTCCCCAAGGCCGAGCCCCGCTACAGATCATGTTATATGCAAAGAATTGTAAATATGTTCTATAGGCTGGTGAGCCAAGTTTTGTATAAGTTGTAGGCTTATGAGTTTTGTTAGGCCAGGGAGCCTAAGTGTTGAGGGCCAGGAGCCTGTTAATGTACTTGTATGTATGCAGGTCAATTAATAAAATGTACATACCGCCAGTGCAGACCGACCACGATGAAAGAGTGATGGGGGACTGAGCATCCACAGAGTGGGCAAGGAACTAGGGGCTGGAAGGTGGGAAAGGGGCTGAGTAAGGAGCCTAGGGGCTAAGCCTAGGGGGCTTAGGCCTAGAATAATATTTTATTATTGTTCCTAAGAATCCATGTGCACATTATTTTATCCTAAGTCCTTTGGAAGGACCCGTGAGTTCCCAAGTGGTGGGAGGAAGGTGTACGGATGGGATGCATGCAGTTCCCAGGGTGACAAGTGTCAACCCTGGTGCATGCAAATAAAAACCCTGAACTGAGCTGAGAACGGGTGCTCGCCTCCATTCTGAACCGAACCCCTGTGCGTGGAAGGGGTACGACCTCTGCTGGATATCCTGATTCATCTCTGAAGCCGTGAGCTGTGTTTTGCCGGAGAAAAACCGTGGAATACCTGTCCAAAGCAAAGAGTCTGTGTCTATTCCTTGCAATCCAGAGAACGCATTCCCTGAACCCAAATTCCCTGTGTTAAACTCGAGTGGAAGAATCCCGGGTGGTTCGGGAAAATCGAGCTAGCCTGTGTGTGAAGCTTGCTCCGAAAATCATCCCGTGAAATTATCCTGGGACAGCTGAACCTTTTTGAAAGCCTTGTCTGTGTTTTCCCGTGGAAATGTTGTGATTACGCAGCACTGGACTGCGTGAGGCTGGTTGGCCTGTGAGCGACCCCTCCAGGTGAGGGAGTGCGCAGGGGAAGAAGAGGACTCCTGGTGGAGCTACAAGGGAAAAAGAGATTCTGGAATTGATACATAGTGATGTGTTTGGGTCTGTATCAGTCCCTTCACTAGGAGGATCTCTGTATTATGTTTCCTTCATAGATTATTTTTCCAAGAAGAGATGTATATATTTCCCGACGAAGAAATTAGAGGTTTTTGAGAAATTAAAAGAGTTTAAATATCTTGTGAAAAACCAAACAGATAAGAAGATCAAGGTGTCGAGAACTGACAATGGAGGTGAATTTTGTGGAAACAATTTTGAGCAGTTCTATAAGCAGTGTGGCATAACATGCCAAAATAACACAACATATATCCCACAAAAAAATGGAGTTGTTGAAAGAATCAACAAGACGTTGATGTATAAGGCAAGGAGTATGCTCAGTGGTGTCGAGCTTGCACAAGAATACTGGGCATATGTAGTCAACACTGCAGAATATTTGGCAAATAGGTCTCCATTAGCGCTAGTCGACACAAATCCACATGAGGTATGGTTTGATAAGAGGCCTTCACTCTCATATCTCAAATTCTTTGGATGTGATGCATTTGTGCATGTTACCAAGGAAAAGAGGAACAAGCTAGACAATAAGGCAATCACGTGTATTTTCACGGGCTACAAGGATGGAATGAAATGATATAATCTATGAGATCCACTGTTGAGGAAAACATAGTATAGTTGAGATGTGATCTTCATGGAAGTTAGAATAAATTCCAAGAATGGAGAGGCTCAAATGGAAAAGTAACTAGAAAAGTTGGTGTTTGAGCTAAGGAATGAAGAACATGCTTTAGATGAGTCGAATGAATCAGATGAAGAGGTGGAACTACCAAATTCGGTTATAAGGAGGCCTGGACGAGTAAGGAAACCAACTGAAATGTATATCCCTCCTAATTTCCATTATGCATTTATGTTATCTACCACTGACAAGGAACCCAAGTCGATTAGAGAGGTAGTTGACTCGACAAAGGGTAAACTTTGAAAGGATTCCATGGTCGAAGAAATGAAATCCTTTCACAAGAATGATACATGCGATTTGGTAGAGATACCTGATGGAAGGAAACCTATCGGTAGAAAGTGGGTGTTGAAGAATAAATTGAATGAAACATTTCAAGTCAAGAAGTTCAAAGCCCGAATAGTAGTGAAAGGGTATTCCCAAGTCGAAGGAGTTGACTTTGGTGATATTTTTTCCCTTGTTGCAAAATTAACTTCCATTAGAGTGCTAATATCTCTGGGTGCAACATTTCACATTGATATAAAGCAAATGGATGTGAAGATAAAATTCCTAGATGGGGACCTGAAAGAAGAAATATACATGAAACAACCTGAAGGAATTGTAGAAAAGGGAAAGAAAGAGTTGGTATGCAAATCAAAGACATCCCTTTATGGTATAAATCAATCAATGAGGATGTGGTATCCAAATTTTGACAGATACATCCTTAGTTTGGGATTTGTGAGAAACAAGGCTGATCACTATGTATATTCCAAGAAAGAAGGCGATCATTTCATATATGTAGCTTTGTATGTCGACGACATGTTGCTAGTTGAAAACAACATGGGCACAATAAATGAGGTGAAGATGTAACTGTCCTCCAAATTTGACATGAAGGATATTGGTGCAGTGAACTTCATTCTAGGAATCGAGATCAAGAGAGATCAGCTAGTTAGAAAGTTTTGGTTAAAGCAGAGAATGTACATTGAAACATTCTGAAAGTGTTTTAACATGTAGGATTTCAAACCGATCAAGATACCAATTCTCGTGGAAGAAAAACTAATTATTGAATAGTGTCCAAAGACACAGGAATAGATAGAGGACATGTAACATGTTCCCTATGCTAGATTCATTGGTATTCCGATGTATGCAATGGTATACACTTGACCAAATATTTCTCATGTAGTGGGATTATTGAGAAGACACATGTTGACACTTGAGAAAGAGGATTTGTTTGTTATCAAGAGAGTGTTCAGGTACATGTGCGACACAACAAAATATGTGATTTGTTACCAAGGGAATCCCGAAGTTTATAGGGAAGTAAATGTATATGGATTTGTCAATGTCGACTGGGATGGAGATCTGGATCAATGAAGGTTGATTGATGGATATGTGTTCAAGATGTTTAGTGGAACAATCAGTTGGATGAGTAAGCAAAAAGTGGTCATAACCTTGTCTATAATAGAATTTGAATACATGGCAACCACTCATATAAGAAAAGAAGCAATATGGCTTCATCGGTTATGTTCAGGAATTGCGTTTGAGGAGAAATCTATGAAGATACATTGCGATAGTCAAATTATGGATAAATATGATGTGACCAGTTGTAACCCACGTGGTGAAGAGATGGATGCACTAAACATAAGGATAGGGTGCAACAACCCTGTAATAACCTCCTTGTGTACCATGTTCAGTTTATAATATTTCACATTAGAATTATAACATGTATTATGTTTTTATTAATGCTTGGGTTATTAGACATATGACACTGTCCTTTGTTCACCTTTTTACAGGTGTATTTGTTCCCATCTAAGTGGGAATATGGACATAATTTTTTCATTGAGGATGTCGATGATAGAAACATCACACAAGATTTTGGAGGGTAGGTCAAGTTCGACCAATCTAGTCATGCTAACCACCATGATAAAAAACTAATAGAGGGGAAGTTATGTTACTTTGGAAAGATACAAGAGATCATACAAGTGGACTTCTCATCTTTTCAAAATGTTATTTTTAGTTGCAAATGGTGGGATACCTTCGACTGGATAAATGTGAAGGAAGATCGTGATAGTGGGATAATATTTATTAACTCTAAAAAAATGTGGGATGAGACTAAGGAGACTTATGTTTTCACAAAACACTGCAACCAAGTGTTTTTGTACCCAATTGTGTTGGATGGGGAATGGTGGTTTGTACTAAGACATGATCTGAGATCAAAACATATTTTTGAGAACAAAAATGATTTTTTTCTCAATCTAGGTTGAGCCTAGGTCGGGGCCAACCCCAATGTTGGATGGAAGAACAATCTTCCCAAGAGTGGGATGATGTCACCATGATTGTGCGAGACTTAATTGAGCCTTGACGCCCCTTGGGTAGTTACCCCCCATAAATGCACCCCCCCTCATTCCCTCCCCATGAGGTTTGAACCTATGACCGGATGGGGACTAAACCCCACACAAACCAATTGGTCTACACTGCCAAGCAAGGAACATATTCAGGGTGATGGAAACAAAGAATGATATTTAAATGCTTTGTTTCGACAGTTATATTGTGGATGTGTAATTTTATTATGGGTATCAGTAATTGACCAATTATTTTTTTCTCTTCATTTTTTAATGTTGGATATGAAAAGTTAACAACCATTTACAATTGCCATATTGAAAATAAATTAAATAGTACAACCATAAAATGTGGTTTTGACATATTTTTATTGTCATATTTATTGTTTATTATAGAAAATTTAGGTTGTATTGTATTAATATATGTTTATGTTAAAATTTGAATTACTAAGCATTAATTGAGATATCACAAAGTTGATGACGCATTCATATAAAACAATAGTAAATATTTGTTTTAAAGTTTATTTTGTTTTTAAAAAATGATGATATTAAAAATCCAAACCTTAATTTTTTTATTGTTTGAAGAAATCAAAATTAAAATAAATATGTACTTTGATGGAACTTCTAAGGACAATTCCAACAAAATAACTTATTGAAACATCTATGAGTTTTGAAATCACACTTGTGGTGTTAGCATTACCAACTTCGATGACATTCCTAACTTTAACTAGTGAAACTATCATGACCTTCACCTATTCCAATCCATCCTTTAGTTTTCTAAACATATTCACTTATATTAATCATTACTTTTACGTTCTCCTTGAAATAAGTGTCAATATAGGAAGGAAATGAAAATCCTAAAAGAGTATTTTCTAGAGCCTGTTTGGTGATATTCTTGTAAAAGTATTCTAATATCTAAGTATTTGTGTATTTTTTAAAAAATATTGACAACTTTTAGGGTAAAATAATTTTAACCAGTAGAATTTGGGTTAATAATTAAAAAAAAATAGAAATTAGCAAATTATTTTTAGAAGAAAACAAGACAGATCATGAATTTTAGCCTCTAAAGTTTTCCCTAATCATAATCCAACCCTAGAAATCTTGGATATAAATTGTTACTGTTATCTCCTAAAATAACACTGTCATTTTACCAATTTTTAAGTGATAGGAACATGTCCAAAAATTCATTTCCAATTTTTTTTAGGTGTGTTAGAAGGTATACTATTTGGATACAAACTTGGAAAAAGCATCAATTTTGGTCTTGGCAATCAAATCTTTAAATCTCAGGTTTCGGTGGTTAAGAGGGGCTAAAAAACTACTCATTAACCACCGAAAGTATTGATTTTCGGTGGTTAATAGGAGAAAATAAAGGGCCTGTTAACCACCGAAAATGTTTCTGTGCGCAAAAGGAAAAAGCCCGTGCTTTTGCACGAGCCGGATGTCAAATGGGCACAATCATTAAGTTATAACCACCGAAAGTTTATCTAGGTGTTGAGGTATGAAGTTCTTATGGCATCTTATCTGAAGATTTATGCCCTGTTCTCCTTTTAACTACCAATTGTCATTTCAGAATTAAGGCTCAGCAGAAATCTAGAATTCCATGCATGATTTTCAGATAACAGAATTGATTTGTCACATGGGCCTTCATTATCTCCAGTCACGAGGATATAGAATCATTATGACTTCATTTGATTTCTATTTCAATTTCATTAATATTCAATATTGAATCCGAGAGTCATTGTTATTGTCATGATCCCGTGATTTCCTCATGCAAACTCATACTCAACAACCATAATCCTGTGATTTGTCAAGGTTGCCAAGTGGAATTCGAGTTCATTTGCTGGTTATTGAGCCATTTGTCATCCAATTCAAAGAAAAATCAGAGTCATTGCGATTCCCACACAAATTAATTCGCCACAGATCCGTTTTTGAAAGTTACAGCTTTCGGTGGTTAAGAGGCCTAAATTTTGCCCCTCTTAACCACCGAAAGCCTGTAACTGCCAGAATCACCGAGTTTTTGCCCAGATCGGGATTTTTTGAGTTTGAATGGTATGAAACCTCTTCGAATGGACATTTGTTGAATTATCAAGTCAAATCCAATGGTTATTTTTGAGGGATAAGGAAAAGAAGAGGTGTTTCAATCATATTCGGTATCTTTTTCAAAGACATAAAATCAAGATTTTTGCACACTTCAGCAAATTTGAATTTTATCCTTGGAGGACCAAATCAAATAGCCTTGGAAGGCTAGGCTTCACTTCATCAACACTCTATCACTCTTGAATATCATTATATATGGATTGACCTCATCTTGAGGGTCTCTTCCTAGTTTTTTGTAAATATTGTTTACTTTCTGTATTTAGAAAATTAGATCCATTAATTTAGGATCTGAAAACTGTATTGTAAAGCTATAAAGTTGAAGACAGAAGATGAACAAAGGGTTTGACTTTGGAGACTTTTTTCATATTATGTACTCAAACTTCTCATTTTCATATTAAGTAATACAAGCTTCTTTTGCCATAACTTGTTCAGATTTCATCTTCTTATATATTATGTACTTGCACCTGGATATTATATTCATGTTGTTATGCTTGTTTATGCCCGATAAATGTCATCTTATGATTGCATTCATAAGTTAAACTTTGCAGGTATTCCTGTGATTATTGTAATTGGCCATTCATATATTCTTTATATGTAATTATGCTAATATAATAATTACTTCTCCATACATCTCTTTATTTGTAAACTCTCTGAACATTTGTGGTTGAAAGCCTTGTCCATCTAAATGTGTTCATGCATGTTTTGAGTGAGAAATGATTCAGTTATCCGAATTGATCCAAACCCACACTTATTATTGAGAAAACAGTTACCAAAAGATTAAGTTACCAGGCATCTCTGACTTACAACCTAGGAGAGTTTCCTGGAGTGATAACGGTTGCTATGTGTTGGAGCCGCCTTTGTTTTTTCTAGCCCATCACAAGTTTCATTCTACCTCGGGATCTCATAGGTCGGATACTATAAGTCACGTAGTTCACATGCCCTGAGCTACGAAACGACGAAATCGTTTTAATTTTTCACCCAGGGCAGTAACGAGGGTAAAGTTTCCCCTAAACCATGATTAAACGTCATCGGGGTTTCACACCTTGGCGTTCACCAAACCCAAAAATTTATTGTCGTAGCCCCGATAGCCGAGAACACGAAGTCCTTATTTTAGTAACTCGTGTTAAGGTTAAAAGTAAAAGCTAAACCATGGTAACGTTCTGTCGGCAATTCGCCACTCGACATTTTCTTTTTTAAAAGTTATACTATCTAAACCTCGACTTGCGAGATCACGATAAGGGTGTGAATATAATTAATTAATCACTTAATCCAAGTTTATCTTCCCTTTTAATTAAGTCATGTTATCGTGATCTCGCGGTTTTGCAGCTCGGCATGTAGACTTCCCGGAAACTTACCTTCGAAGCTCCGAGCCGCGATACGGCAAATATAAATAATAACGAAATTAATTAAGCTCCTAATCTTAATCACGTTTTTTATTAACCAAAGTCGATAATCGCAATCTTGGGTGTTAGAGGTTCAAAGTGTTAAAGCAAAATTCTCGATACTACGAGTGGCGAAAGATTAATTAACGTTGGTAAAGCCGGATTAATTAAGCTAAATCAATACATCCCGCTTCTTGAGGCTTGCACGATTTATGAGGTAACCTTATTTTTTCCATATGCCAACTGACACTTCAAACCGCCAAAATTTATGGAATTAATTAGGAAATAGGGCGAATCGATGAATAAAACTCGGGTTTTTATGGTTAAATTTAATTCTGAGCATGATTTGACAGATTTCATCTGAAAGAGTACCAGTTTTCAAATATATATAGAATGGTCATGCATTATAGAAAATTCATTTCTACATTACGCAGAGCCCATTTTCTCGGTGAACTAACTTCTGTATGTATACGTATTTCTATCGCAGACGAGCTAAAACACAATCTACAGCCATGGCTCCGTGAAAAGCATCCAAAGCCAGTGTTGAGGTTTCGGGACAAGGCTCAGACAATGTCGCTGATACTTCGCCTCGAAGTATCGACTCGATCCTTAATTGGTCATTCGTTTCATATGTTCTGCAGGCCGAATTGGTGGATTATTTTGATGACTCCAGTGACAATGAAAAAGATGATATAACCACCAAGTATAAGATAGTCATCCAATCTGGAATGCACAAAGTAGCAGTTAGGCCACGATTGCTTCCATATTATGACATGGTCCGATGGGCATTAGACCATGTGGACATACCGACCAAAACCATCATGAATGAGAAGAAAGTCACCATCGGGACTTTCAGGCCGTAACATCTGCAATCCATGTATAAGTTGCCCACAACGTCTGACTACACATATGGCACCGAATTCTTGGATGAGTTCAAGTAGAAGGAATGCGTACAATATGATAAAACCATGTCCAATTTAATAAGAGATTGGGTTTTGCATGCCGCGAAGTTCAGGGTTGATAGCCACAACATATATTCAATATCTTCCTTAGAACCACAGTACAAATATGTAGCCATGATGACATGTAGGTTATATGGGAGAGAGGACACCTCACATTTTTTTCTTCCGTGGGTGCCTCTAATGTTTTGGGTTACCGAAGGCAGTTCCTTTGACTGGGCGAAAATGATGTCCGATAGCTTGACCAGTCGGGTCACAGAGTATCGGGCGTAGAAAGAGAGCGGAAAGGCGTCTTCATTTTTCATGTCTGCATACATTATGGATGCTGTGTGTTTTTTAACACCATTTCCCTTAATGAGCTGGAGTTGGACCCCAGCAGAAGACGAGACTATCCACGTTTATCATGCGAAATTGTGCGAAAACAAAGCGACAAATTTCATGTATGAAATTTTCAACTGGGTGATGGTGCCCCTGCATGTCACTATTTTCAGCCACCCGCCACCTAGGATATCAGACAATATAGTGACAAATCTGAGCAACATAGCCGACTGGTATGTAGAAGCTGAATTTTCATATCTCAGACTTTTTGGGGCTTCGGTTCCCCCGCATACATTGCCATTGTTCATTCCCGACAAGTTGGCTTGTCGTGAGGTTGCTAGGCAAATAGTAATCGGTGGTATAAGAAAAGAGCTTAAGGGATACTCAAAGAAGGTATGGCCACCTTTTCCTGTTCATTTAAATTCTTATTCTTTATTAGATTTCGGGCATGCCAAAGCTAAGGAAACAGCCTGGAAGACCTAAATTTGGTCCTCATTGAATACAAGAAGCACGATCCGCAAAGGTCGTGAGCAATCATTTGGCCAGTTGCGAGCTCAAGAGATTTGAGCACGAGAATTCACCCTCAGATGACATTTTCCAAGGCACAAGGTCCTATGCCGAGATTCTAGCTCGGATACAAACCTTGGCACCCGAAGAAAGAGCTGATGTTCTGAAGTTCCAGGAACATCGACACAGTTGTCTTCCTGCAGTGTTTTGGGGTGAGAGTCCGAGTATGGCGGAGGTGAAACAAAGAGATGCTGAAGGCTCTAAAAATGCGACTCCTGATCAAGAAAAACACCAGGACGAGGGAGAGAAAACTTAGAGTCTGAAAGCAGAGATAAAGACTCCCGACCCATCGAAGAAGTAGAGTCTGGTTACTACTCTGGGAAAATCAGTGAAGCAGATCGAAGAACCTATCACATTAGTTACCCCCTTGCAGTTGACTCAAGGAAATATTGATGAAGGATGGATCTTCAATGAAGAGTTGAGGCCTATAAGGGTAGAAGAACTCCCTTCGAATGAGTTTTTCTTCGATAAAAAGAGAAAGGCAGTGGTAAAGAGGGAATTCTATCAGGAATGAGAGTCAACAACCAAGAAATACAAAGTCATAACTGATGGGAAGGACAAGAAGAATGAACAATTCGCGACTGAAATAGCAGGGACATTAGGAGCATATGCCTCGGTGAACCAATTCTCAGTCGGGCTTTTGAAAAACCAGCTTAAACAAAAAAATCGCTTCATCAAGACCCTTGAAGCCAGACTAGCTACAACAACAGAAACTGTCAAAGACCAGGTGAGCGTAGGAATAGAGCAGGCCAGGTTGGCCAATAAAAACGAGATAGAGCTACTCAATACTAAGCTCGAGCAAGCACAGCTGGTGGTCCGAGATGGTCAGATGAAAGCGAGCCAACAAAGGGATTTGATCCAACAACTGCAGGCTAGGGTGGAAATCGCCGAAAGAAAAGTGATAGATATCGAGATGTTTCAGTCCCAGGCGATGGAGATTCAGGGCAGATTCTCTGCGGCCCAACGAAATTTACTCGGCAAAGTAGGAAAGATTTGGGACAATTTCTTGCTGGTTAATCAAGTTTTGGAGAACTTATCTGCCAGAGAAAGGGAAGATGGAGCAGCACGGGTCGCCTTCCAAGAGGCTGTGATAGCCACAAACAACAGGGGTTCGGGAAGTACTCCTAGGTTCACCATTTCGGAGCAGACCAGAGGAAACATTCTATTAAAGGAATGGGAGCACATCATCGTGGAAGGCAAGCTGCAAGCCAAAAGGGTAACGAATTCCTTAGAAGAGGCCTTTAGTTCTATAGATGGCGATCTGCTAGGCATTAATAGCGGAGGTAATGCTGAGGTGTTGGTGCAAATGAATATGGCAAAAATTTCGCTTGATCTAAAGGAAAAAGAGGAAAGAGATTCGGTCGAGATCTCCCAAGTGACTATGGCGGACATAGTCCAAATAGACAAATGTATGATTAAACCAAGCATGCAATTATGCGCTATCGACATCATAGTCAGACAGATGGGAGACAGGCTGCTGCAATTAGCCTGAGACTGTTACTCTTTTGAAGCCAACTATCAAGTAGAACCGTCGAGGCTGATATCTCAGTTGGTTGAAAGATGTGTCACCTGTACCGAGCACGCACGAGGACATACTTCTGGCACCAAGTGAAGACAAAGAAGAAGAAATGGAGTGATTGCTCTCCTTCCTATCATAGCTGAAATTTTTGTAACGATTGAGGTTCTATCTTATTGTAAAACTGTATAAATATACCATAGAAAGAAAGAAAAAGGGTTGGACCTTTTTGTGTCGATTGTAACAAAGTTTTACATTTTGAGAGTTAATACAAAGCAAATCTGAAGTTTCTCAATTCTGTCACGACTGTGTTATGAGTTGGTTTTCTTGTATTTCATTTCATTTCATATTCTTAACTAATGAATGCTTCGTTATAATTTTGTACGACCACTACTATAGCGAATGAATTTTGGTTTTCTATAATTGTTTACTGTTTTTCCTCTGTACCGGCTATCAACAGGTGTAAGACCAGTCAACACTTTCATAATTCTATATATATATATTATGCTACATCGGGTTATTTCCTTACAGTTTTCCTCTCTTGTTTATACGTAAGATTCTCCCTTGATAGGATCCTTACATCATAAACAACTAAATGTTTTTCTCCCACCTCATACATTTTATTAAGATATAACTCAGTTACGGGAAAGAGCCTTTGATTTGCACCCCGTTTTATTTCCGAAACCGTAAATTCTCTTTTATACGACCAAATTGAGACAACACTTAATTTCTCTCTGAAGTTTTTCTTATTTTACTATTCCTCCATGACTGTCCCTGTACCAACACAGCCTAATATCGAACCCGGATTATCAAATCAAACGCACATTGCCTTAAACCTTTTTGACACTATTCTTAAAATAGCTACTACCCGGGTTGAACTCGAACGTTCATGGGCAACGATTGAACAGGATATAACCATCCAAGAACAGTTGGAAGCTAGACAACGCCAACGTAGAAATCTTCCTTAGTTTCCTTTGCCGAAGGTTGACGTTTCTCTCTTCTCCACCCTTTACACACTTTCGGATGCCTAGACACTGTACTTCTAAGCCTTAAGTACAGAATCTGGAACAACACTATGGAAGACAAAGATTGAGATTCATTATTATTAATGATTTCCATTACATATTTAATAATTTAAATTTAATTAATTATAATTTTTGAATAATAAAAAATTATAAGTATAACTAATTTAAATTTAATGAACAATTATTATAACTTTATCATTAAAATAAATTTAAAAAATAACATTTCATAGGAGTAATTATTCATTTTTTTTTTCATTCATTAACCAAATCCAATATTTTCATACATTTTAATACAAAATCAAAGAAATACAATACTTAGCATACTTTTCTAATACACAATTCAACTAGAACACTTACATACTTTTACATACATTTTTAATAAAAGATTCATAAAGTTAGTGATAGAGTAAAAAATTGTGAAACCATTCCATTCAAAGCCTATTTATTATTCTTTATATTTAATATTTTAAATCTAAATAAATAAATTTAATATATTATAATAGTTGAATAATATAAATTAATAAAATCTCGGGAAAATTTAAAAATAACGCAATATAATAATTGTGATTTTAGCAAACAATTATATTACAACTTTGTCTGGTAATTTTTGAATAATAAAAATTAAAAAATAACATCATCATCATCATCATCATTAGTGAATAATTATACCATAATGTTATTTTTTTTAATCTAAAAATGTGCTAATCTTCTATTATAATAAAAAATATGTACAAAAAAGGGACAAGGGGGTCTGCCAAAACTGGAAGCCAGACCCCAAACCCTATCCAGGCCCATCAGGGAACCAAATAATCATCAAGGTTAAATCCATAGTCCAAGATACATGCCAATAACTACTAAAACCGAAGCCTATCTAGCTAAGGACGAGATAAATATAGAAAAGTAGAGTTTATCATAAGATGAGCTTGCAGTGCTGAACAAAAATAAAAACATGAAGACAGAGAGGAAGTAGACTCGGGCCTAATGACCTGGTTCATTCTTCACCTAGAGGCCACTGCTGGAAGTAGGAATGCTTGCATTCAGCCTCTTTATACCTTCATCCTGGTCATCATACACCTCTATGGGACAATTGAAAGAGCCTGTGGGACTTTGCTTCATTGACCTGTTCTCTCATTGCTCCCGCTGATGTCCTCCCTGAGTAACCTGAAACTTAATTTCGTGCTGAGATATGCAAAAGAGCACAAAATTTCCCTCTAGAATATGGATGGCATGGGGAATCTCATCTTGATTTCTCTTAGTCTTGTGAAGGGCTTGGCTAACAATGGCCTTAACCATCCAGTAAGTTTCAAGCAACCTAAAGTATTTAGTGTCCCGAGTTCTGGCATGGACTGGGTCAAGTACCTAGTTCTTGGCTTCAACTTTGATCTCTGTATCCTAGGTATCCTTATGTTGTCCTTTGAATAATTCTTCCAAAGCTTTTGCATTCTGAATTTGCTAATTCGAGCAGAATTCCCAATACTTTGCCTCTATTGCCACTGTATCTCTCTCCTCCCATATGGATCGAGTAGGGCCTCTTAAAGATGAGTCTTCTTTATCATGATGATCCACCATTCTAACTTTATCCTTATTCTTCCAATGACGATCCATTCTCGTACCTATACTCTCTCTATACTTGGTCCTTCTATGAAGATTGAGAAGCTGACGGGAATTGCTTGATAGAGAGAGCAAAAGTAGGATGACAAGTATCTTTCTACCACTCTTAACGACATATTCCTCCACATGAAAGGGATTAAGATGGGATGCATTATAAATATAACCTCCCCACCCACGTTATGGGAATATCTCCATCATGATCCCATAGATATGAAGATCTGTTATCTTTTCCTCATCATCTCCTTAGCTTAATCGAGATAAAAATTGGTCCTTCGCCTGAATTGGGTATAAATGCAAAGTACCTACCCTAAGAGGAAACCTTTTCTTCCCATGCTTAACCATAATGTAATCCATTGCTAGACATTAGTCACCATCCCTCTACCTAAAACCTTTCATGTCACTCAGAAGGAAATGTACCTTCACCTCCTTCATGCACGAGAGCCCTAGGCCACATGTCCTCTATCCATCTCTTAGGTGGTGTATTCCTTGCATGTGATGTCGTCAGCTCATCAATTGTCTGGATCCCCCCTTTGGATGAATCCACTTGTTGATAGTGCTCTAGATGGAATCTCATCCCGTCTGGTAGTGGGTCCCCCTCCAACCAAATATGTTGCTGACCAGGAAACAAGACAACGATGTTGGATATAGAGTCAACCATGGAATTGGCCTTCCTTTGAACCAATTCTGGAATGATGGCTACCATAGAATTTGCAATGTGGCCTATATTTACTATACCATGACTCAGGTGCTAATGACTCCAAACCTAATCAAGAGGAACCCCATTCAATATTTTCCTCAGGGATGTAACGAGTAATTGGGTGTCTCCTTCGACCACTAGAGCCTAAAATCCATGCAAATGAGAAATCACAAGTCCTTGAAGAAGGCATTTCATTTACGCAACGTTTTTTCTTGTGGTTCCAAGGTTTCATCCCTATATGCTCTGACTTCACACAGGCTTCGAAATTCCAATTTTTGAATATATGTACCTCATGTGCTTCTAGATTTAAGTCCCGGGTTGACCATGAAATCATATGCAATGAACTCCTTCACATTGTTGTTGATGATTTCCCATACTTGGGCGTCGATAAGGAATTTTTCTTTAAATATCCTTATATTTATTTCTTTCCAGACATTCCAGATGAGGAAACTCGAGAATTTCTACCAAGATTTGTTTAGAATAGGGTTGACGAAGAGGTTTCCACTCCATGTTTCTATAGTTTATGGGATATCATGAATCCAAAGGTCTATTTTTCTAAATAAAAAAATACCTCTGTCCCAAAGTTGGGTTGTGAATATGCAAGAGCCGAGCAAGTGGTCCATAGTTTCTCCCTCTTCTCAGCAGAGGATACATCTGGAGGGCCCCGAAAAACCTCTATGGAGGAGGCAATCCTAGGTTGGGATCTTCATGTTTTCCACCATCCAGAGGAAAGAAGAGTTCTTGGGAAAAATGGCCAAATTCCATATCTTCCACCATATAGGCCATCACTAGTCTTCACTTATACCCATCAATGATATGTAGGCTTCTCTCACACTAAAATTGTTTTCCCCTTTTTTCCCCATATGATAATATCTTCACCTACCTAATTTTCCAGTTGTCATTCCATTAGAACCACCTGCATTATTCTTCTTGTGACCTTCGTCCACTGAACTAGACAATCCTCGAGAGTTTTCTAGGTTTGTACATAGGGGTTTGTCCTTTCCTGATTAATTTTCCAATAATAGTACATATTATGCCATCCTTCTTGTTCCATAGTCCAGAGGAAAGAAGAGTTCTTGGGAAAAATGGCCAAATTCCATATCTTCCACCATATAGGCCATCACTAGTCTTCTCTTATACCCATCAATGATATGTAGGCTTCTCTCACACTGAAATTGTTTTCCCCTTTTTTCCCCATATGATAATATCTTCACCTACCCAATTTTCCAGTTGTCATTCCATTAGAACCGCCTGCATTATTCTTCTTGTGACCTTCATCCACTAAACTAGACAATCCTTGAGAGTTTTCTAGGTTTGTACATAGGGGTTTGTCCTTTCCTAATTAATTTTCCAATAATAGTACATATTATGCCATCCTTCTTGTTCCATAGTCTGTCTAAGGTTCTGTATCTACTCCATGTTCCCTAAGATGGGAAGCTGGTCCCAAGCATCCTCCCAGAAAAGGGTTGAGTGACCATTATGCACTTCCCAAAAACATTGTTGTTGCACCATAGTATGGTTACTCCAGACATTATTTCAGATTATGGACCCTGTCCTATCCTTGTTCACTCAAATCAAGTCCACCTGGGGAATCTAGGGGGGCATATTTATTTTTCCATAACTTTTCCTAGAGGGCATTTGGTGTTTTCACCCATTTCCACCAAATGTTTTCAGCCATGGCTTGGCTTATGGATTGAGGTTCCCTAATGTCTATACCTCCTCTCTCCTTGCGTTTTCAAAGGTTTTCCTAGGACGCGATCACCCATTTTCTTTCCTTTGTTTCCACCCCCCATAGGAGCACATGTTATAGTACCCTCATATTTTTGAGAAATTTCTTGGTGAATGCCAGAAGCAAGAAGAGATACAAGGGGAGGGCCAAAAGGACCAACTTAACCAAGAGGATCCTACTTGTAAGGGACATAAAGCAATGGGTCCAACTGGTAGGATTAGCTTCCAGATTGGCTATGATTTCTTCCCACGAGAGGTTGTGTAGGGCATTGGAAAGGAGGGGAGACACCAAGTATTTAGACGAGAGAGAAGTTGGTTGGAAGTCTAGAAGGAGAGATATATTTGTTTGGACTAGTAGGGGGTGTTAAAGAAGAAGATATGAGATTTTTCTTGATTGATGATGGTGCCTAATTCCAAATTAAAAATATCCAAAACCCTTTTGAACGCTTGATATTATTTAACAGTGGGAAGACCTAGTAATAATGTATCATCCACAAATTGAAGATGGGAAAGGGCCTTATCCAAGGAATGTATATTAATACCTTTTATTTCTCTTGTCCTTTTAGCAATATGGGAGAGGCTATGGTGAAGGCATTCAACCATAATGATGTACAAGAAAGGGGACAAAGGCCCCCCCTAACGAAGCCCCCTGGAAGGGTTGAAATTTTTGGAGGGGGACCCATTCAGTAAAATGGAAAAGAAGGCCATATACAATAGTTTTAAGATCCATTTACCCAATCCATCCTAAAGTCAAAATCTAGCAAGATTTGTCTTAAAAATTTCCAATTCATTCGATCATGGGCTTTCTACATATCTAATTTCATCATCATCCCAAAATTTTTTGAGACCTTGAGGGAATGGATGGTCTCATGAGCTACAAAAATCCCATCCAAGTTTTTCCTACCTTCCAAAAAGGACCCCCTGCTCCTACGAGATGATGTTAGGGAGGATAGGCTTGAGCCTACAAAATATTAATTTAGAAACAATTTTGTAAATGATATTAGAAAGGGATATGGGTCGAAACTTATCTACATAGTTGGCCCCTTCAATCTTGGGGATCAAAGTGATGAAGGTAGCATTGAATGCTTGAAGAATGGACCTAGAGCTATGATATTCCTCCACCACTTCCCAAATATACATTCCTAATATTGACCAAGCATCCTAAAAGAAATCAATATTGAATCCATCCGGGATGAGGGCTTTTGCAGGAGCCATATCCTTCAAAATACCTTCCACTTCTTCTAAGGATGCTAGTCTTAATAAAATCTAGTTCTATTAAGGGGAAACTAGATGGAAGATGGCTTATGATATTTTGGTGATAACTTCTTCTCTATTGACATCCAGTTTTGAGAGGAGATGTTGGTAATAATTCATTAACTCTTCCTCAATGTCCTCTCCTATTTTTCTTTGATGCTTCCTTCCTATGATTTGATGGAGGATATTCAATTATGAATTCTTCTTTGAAGCATGGAGTTGTGAAATAATTTGGAATTATTTTCACCTTCTCTGAGCCAATGGATTCTATATTTATGCTTCCAAGGTGTTTCCTCCAACAATTCATGTTTATGAATATCTAGTTTTATTTCTTCCTCCCTGGTACTAATTTTTTCTGAGTGGAGCCCCTGGATCGCTTTCTTTTGGATCTCTTCCATCTCCTATTCTAATCTTCTTTTTTCTTCAAAAATATTGTCGAAGACCTCTTTGTTCCATTTTCTAATACATTGGAGGATAAATTTAAGCCTCTTATAAAACTAGTACATTTTGGTTCCACAAATTTCCTTCGGATCCTGCCACTAGACAACCAAATTCTGGAAGAATTATGAATGGTCTAGCCAAAATTTCACAAAACAAAAAGATTTTGGTCCCTGCTTCAAGACCTGTTGCCATTACGTGGCTATGGGCCAATGATCATAACCATAATACGGGAAGACATCTGTTGAGAGGGCCTGCTTAGACTGGAAGTAAGTCACAAATACCAAGAAATGGTCTAAGAAGACTATTATCTTGTGATCATTCTCTCTTTTATTGTTCCAGGTGAATAAACCATTCTTGGTTGGGACATCTATTATTTGGAGATTCTATAGGAGCTCGCAAATGATAATTTCTCTGGGTCTAGTCTTCAAACACCTCCCTTATTTTTTCTAGAGGACTTTATCATATTGAAGTCCCCCCCTACTGCCTAGACTTGACGTTGCATAGTATGGCCTAAAATATTTAATTCATCCAAGAATCCCTTCTTGAGACTAGGGGTCTAGGGGTTGTATGTATTCAAAATGTACTCTGATTCCACTATACCTATGACCTTGAACTTTAGGGTGAGAATCCATTGAAAGGAAACATGATCCTCCATATCCATATGATATAGGTCCCATAGGATGGAAACTCCACCTGAATCCCCTTCAGCTTCGATCCTCTAGCTTCACATCCTGGATAGATTTTCTGAGCAATTATTTTCATTATTTCAAAGTCACATTTGGTTTATTTGAGCATCACTACATTGTCTTTTTCTTGATTGATTCTTTTTTTTTTAGAATTTTGTTTCTATAAAACATTATTGACTCTAATATTCTGTTATTTAATATTCATAGTTAATATTTTGGTTGCGAGGTAAAGTAGTCATCCAAGAGGAAGACTACTTGGCTTGAATCAATCATTAAGGCCTTTGTTTTTTCTATTGTCTCTTTATGGGGTTTCCTCCCTTTCTTTTTTTCTTCACTAGGGATCTTCTTCTAGGACTTGAGGGGGTTAGTTTTATTCCCATATTTCTATTGGTGGAAGATAATGTTCCTTGGGAATTACCTGTTACTTTACCCTTTAATATATCTCTCTACAACTTCCTTAGTTGAGATATAGAAAGGCTATTAATATTCTGATCTCTATGGGATTCACATAGGGCTAGCAAGTAGACTATAATTTCCTAGAGATCCATATCCTGGGTTGTTTCAGTCTATTCATCCTCCTCAGACTCTAATTCTAATTCTTGGTTCTCTTTCATCATTATTTCTCCTTCTACCATCTATTATTTCCTTGGGTCTGCGATTGTCCTCCTTCTCTTGTGTAGTTCCTCCTATGTCTTGTTCAATTTCTTAGTTTCCTTCCTTTGGGCCTTTGGTTTCTCTACCACTAGTGGTTCACTTGATTCTCCTCTAGGAATTGGAAACTGTTAGTTGTGTTATTGGCCTAGGTAACAAATAGTTTTTTGGGTGATCATCTTCCAACCTTTCTTTTGCTTGGGATTTTAGAGAATCCCTCTGGATCCATATCCTCTTTATCTTTTTTTGATGGGTTAGGAGCATTTAAGGGACAATATAGGGGTTTAGTCCATTCCTCTTCCTGGTATGATACTACAATCGAATCTGGGAGGGCTCATGTTACGCTCATTTAAACATAGATTCTATCATAAGAGACATACCTTGCCATCTTTGTAACTTTTGAAACCTTGATGAAGGATCCTAATGTGTTTTTGATTACTTCAAGGATATCGGGATCCTAGAACTCCCTAGGTAGTGAGTACATCTTGATCCAAACAGGGGATGATGTAAAATCCTCTTTCTCCAGAGTGAAACTCTCTATCTAGTATCTCATATGCAGACCGACCGAATTGAAGAAGTAGGGTCCTTCTTCGAATACTTTGTCTCGATATCCAGGCTCTGAGAAGACCACGATGAAGAAGCCTTTTGACCGCAACTACAAGTCAATTTGTCCCTTCACTTTACATATGGACATCATCTAGGGATGAAGATATATCTTTGAGGGCCAAATTCCCATAAATTTCCTTATTATGGTGTGATCCTTCATCCATTGAATGTAATTCCCAATTTTGATCGAAGTGACCTTGTACTTGGGATTTTCACTTGCCTTGTGAAGGCAGTTATTTTGCAACCGATTTTTCTGTCTATCTTAACTTGTCTCTTTTTCATTCTTGGTGTAAGTCTCATGTTTCCCATTGTCGACCCCACTCATCTCCACATATTCTTCCCTTTTCTCGAGGGACCCCTAAACAACATCTTTGAAGATTTTTTTGACTATTCCCGATGCACCATCCTGAGGAACCGGACTTGTCTTGAGATATACCATCCCCGCAAAAAGAAATAACTACCCTAGTATGTCCTTTTCCTACTCTCCTCCTATCAGAGAGCCAAAAAATTCTCTTGTACGTGAAACCCTAGGTGCTCATCCTACACCTTCAGCCTCCATTGCTCCTAATGATGTTCTAAAAGATATCATAATGTTATTATTACAATATATGAAAAATACATCATTATTGAAATCACAGTCATTTCACTCATCATATTTATGTATTTTTGCTTCTAAACACGTTTAATCAACATATTTTATCTTCCTTGACAACAAACAATTCACCTTGAAGTAAGAGTTAAACATTATATGGAATCAATGGTTATAATTGTTTTCAATCACAATCCAAATTAAATGATTTCATAGAAGTAAAATTAAACATTATATGAAAACTGTAAATTTAAGTGAGTGATATATCTCAAATTTAATTCAAAAACAGAGAAATCATTAATAATTTTAATAATTAGCATACTCATAATACATTTTATAAATCAAACAACAACAACGTCAACATGATATGAAAAAACATAATATACGTAAGCAATATACATATCAATATACATGTCAAATATAAATTTCATCAAAAAAAATTAATCCATGTCATACATACATCTCAAGTCAAATATAAAACAATCAATATACATGTCAATTAGTACCACTACAAGCTAGGTCCACCGCGAGATCCTGAGACATTAGTTCCTTTGTTACCTTAGGTAGAGGGTCTATCAATACCCATGTCACAAATAAATGACGAAAGTAGACTCTCATATGTCTCTACACTAGGATCAAGCTATGTAGCACCCAATGTGAACATAGTGTAAGACCCCCGATCCCCTTTGTAAGACCCCCAAACCCTTAAGTACCATTTTAAGGGATGGGGTATCGAAATTTTACTTTTCCTCAACCATCTCAAAACCTCTTCTCGAGGGTACCATTGTATTCTTCTCATCAAGAGATTTCCAATGATTGTAATCATACTCAAATATGAGTCCTAGATCATAAGTTATGGCCTTCCAAAATTTATTAAGCCCTCCTTGGCCAAAGGCCACCTCATTGCCATGTGGCGCCCTATAACATGTGTCCATATGAAATGGTACTGACTTTTCATGACATGTCACCTTCTAGTGGTGATGTGTTAGCTGGTGTGTATGTGGATGTGACACTAGATTCCTAGCTTACTGGACTCATCGAGTCCTTGGCCTATCTGTCCCTCCAAATCAATGACTTAGATTTGTTCAGAGCCTTCCTTTACCATTGGAATTCTCCTCCAAAATCACTGAGACCCACATAGATCTACAATTGGGATTAGATATTGTCGTCTTCCTGATTGATGGTCGTCATACGTTCTCAAGCTGCACCCATTAGAGTTCACTCATACCAGTGTCTCAAACTACTACGAACGACCTGTTATAATGGCATTTGTTTTGAATAATATAACAATCCTTAGAGTCAGACATGCAATGACCTCGATTGCATCAGAGTCTCTACCTGCTCAGTGGTTAACAAACTCCTCCATCGCAGGAACCTCAGACACATGGTGCTACTACGACCTACCACCCGATGTGGCTGTCAACGTGGCACCAATGGTATAAGGTTAACTCCATACCCCTCCTTGGAGAATCTAATGATGAATATCAATCAAGGTTTAGATCGATGACCCACCTTCCATCATGATTCCCCTCCACAATCAACATGATGCTAAAACATGTCTAGTTGATGTTACCATGACAAAGACCTCGCCTCATCACTTGGTTAAACCGTGGAATAATAGATGGACCTATCCTCGCTTTCCACCTATCATGCCACATGGAACTCATATCATGACATGATCCACACCCTAAAAATTCCAAATTAACATGACATGTGGCACATTCATTGTTGAACACATGGGACTCCATGTGTACTAACGTGGCATACACGTCACCGTCGAACGCTTGATTTATCGATCCACGTGCTGATACCTGTCTACTATGCATTGGCTAGGGGTAATCCATCCTCATTAGCATGAAATCACCTTTCCTTTTGGCCTCACCCAGGTGAGACCCAAAATGATATACTACTGTGGTTACTTCTTGATGGATCCCCGATCTACGACCCTGATTATTCCTCGAGGTATTCTCCATTGGAGTGTTCCCCACTACAAAAATCAAAGGCTACTCCAATCGCCCTTCCTTGATGATTCTCACTGTTAAGAGATCCAATGGTCCAAATAACCTTTCGGAGTCTTCCCTATCAGAGTCCCCTAGAAATCCACACTCAAACACCTTGAAGGAAGCACCCTTTGATCTGTTGGTTTTCCTCATATGATATATGATCGATATATTATTACAATGACGAGTGTTCCATATATAGGGAACATATGGTGACCATCCATGACAGGATGCGTAACTTGAATAATCATTAACTATTTATTATTATCATTTACTTTATATATGATACTTGACAATCAATAATTATATTATTAATTATTATTCTAAGATAGTGTCTTCCCGATGTTGTCCAAACATCAACACTCCCTCTCAATGAGGGAGATCCAAACATCAACACTCCCTCTCAATGAGGGAGACATTCTACAACATGCCAAGATTGTCTTTGAAGTATACAAACTTCACCCTAGACTCATGACACTTGTCTGTTGGTCTTAGGAGACATCTCTCTCCCACCTGAACCGAGGAGAAACTACTTATGCGGCTCTCCCTCTGAGCCAATTGACTCTCTCTAAGATTAGGCTCACTTGGGTCTGCATGTAATAGCATATAACATCTTGAGTCTTTATCATTCCTTGTCAAATCACTATGACTAGGACAAAGATCACATCGAGATATTTCACCATAGGTACATACCTATGAGTGAATGTCGGCCTGATGCTAACTGACATGTGGAAAGTACTTCAAGCACCTCGAGTATATATTATTACTTGTCATGATCAAGGAAGGACTACATATGGGCCCATTTACCACAAATGCACCTTTATGATAAATGTATCTTATCTCCCTTGGTCTGCAGCCCAATCTAGAATAAGTTTCGCCCGATGCTGAAACATCAACACTCCCTCTTAGCTAGGGAGGTAT